>VIIQ02000637.1:0-30847 GCA_007449985.2 Desmodesmus armatus
GCTGCCGTCGGTGCGAGCCCAGCAGATGTGGGGCAGCGGTCTACACAGCAGCATCAGCAGCGCATTGAAAGCCAGCGGTCGGCGAGCAAACTTCAGGTTCGCGCAAACTTTGTCAAACAACCTCTTGTTTCTGTCTGTGCACGTCCGTGGTATAGCAGAGCCTGCCTATCAAGCTGTAGCAGTATTGCACAGCCAACCAGAAACTCCCATAGGGGGCTAGTTGGCTCTGCAGCAGCACTCCAGCCATGACAGTAGCGATAGAGGTCAACCCACAGCAGCATCAGCGCAGCTGTCCAGCGCCTGATGCTCATGGATCAGCAGCAGAAGCTCCTGCTCAAGCAGCAGCAGCAACCCTCCAACGGCTGCTGCCTGAGCAGCATGTCACCAAGCTGTTGACAGTCGACCCAGACGCGCTTGCAGCTGTGAGTTCACCCGCTCTATCAGCTGTACACGACATCCTGACAGCACAAGCTGCCCCAGACCTTAGCCCCAGCAGCTGCCCACATCTGTACTACCACAACACGCAGCCGCACGGGCAGCAGCAAGGGCCAGCGGCATGCAGCAGCAGCAGCAGTGCCATACAGCAAGCTGCAGAGCTGCTGCAGTCAGGACATCCTGTCGCCATCCCAACAGAGACAGTGTATGGACTGGCCGCCAACGCCCTGTCAGCAACGGCAGTGTCTGCAGTGTATGCAGCCAAGGGGCGCCCCTCAGACAACCCCCTCATCGTGCACGTCAGTGACCTCAATATGCTGGCACAGCTTTACCCGCAGCAGCAGGAGCAGGAGCGGGAGGAGCAGGAGGAGCAGCACCACCAGCAGCCTTGCACACAGGAGCCCGCCAATGGCTACCCATCCACCAAAAGCCGCAGCTGCAGTGACAGCAGTGACAGGTTGCACTTCATCCCTCAGCAGTATCACAGGCTAATAGCTGCCTTCTGGCCTGGGCCCCTGACCCTGCTGCTGCCAGCCAGCCCCCTACTGCCTGCAGCAGTGACCGCAGGCCTGTCCACAGTGGCTGTGCGCATGCCAGCACACCCAGTAGCGCGTGCACTGATCGCTGCAGCTGGCGTGCCGCTGGCGGCTCCTTCAGCCAACACCTCTGGGCGGCCTAGCCCTACACAGCACAGCACGTCATGCAGGTGTGTGGAGTGGAAACATGCAGCTGGCTTGGAGGCAGAAATGGTCACGTTCACACCATGGGCAGGGCAGCAGCCTTTCTCTCATGATGCTGGCTCACACGGGGTCACAGCACATAGCAGCTTGTTCAGCTCCGGCGGTGCTTTCTCAGCTTGTGGACCTTGCGTGTTGACGCAGCGTGTCTGTTGAACACAAGAGTTGCATCAGGCAGGTACATCATGCCATGCTGTAGTGTCGTGTGTGTACCGACCCCTGCTGCTGCTTCTTGTGTTGCCTGCAGGACCTTGCCGGGCGTGTTGCAGCTGTTGTTGATGGAGGGGCGTGTGGGTGTGGCGTTGAGAGCACGGTGCTGGATGGCCTGCGCTGCCCCCCAGTGGTGCTGCGGCTGGTGGGGTGACTGCAGAGCTGCTGGGGCTGTGCCCTGACATGAAAGGCCTGCAGGTGCGCTGGTGCAGCAGCAGCAGCAGCAGCATGGGCTGGCGCATCCAATGTCAATGGTGGTGTTGGATTTATGTGCTGTGCAATGCAGTTGTTGCATGAGCTGTCTCATGAGATTGACTGGTTGGGGTGCAGCAGGATGTACAGCAGGATGCAGGAGGTGACTTCATTAAAGCATTCAGTGCCAGACAGCTCTTGAGTGCTGGGAAATAGCCTCCAAACCTTTACTGTGCTGTACATCGTGGTAACGGTGGCGATTACCTGTGGGCCTAAGCCTGCAATTGCAGCCCTGCGTCCATCCACTTGCGTGAGCCTGTTGTCCTGCCTGCTGCACCCAGGTGTACCAGCGGGACTTTACAGACAAGCAGCTGGAGGCCACGCCCACCACCCCCGGCATGAAGTACCGGCACTACAGCCCCACAGCACCACTGCTGCTGCTGGACCCCACACCAGCTTGGCAGGCACAACAGCAGCAGCAGTCTGAGCAGGAGCAGCAGCAGCATTTGGACACTGGTGGCTTGCAGCAGCTGGTGGTGGAGGCTACCCAGCAACTGCTACATGACATCCAGCAGGCCCAGGAGCAGCAGCAGCTGCCACGCAGTGGGCCCAGTGAGCTTCACAATGTTGCATCAGGGCGCCAGGTGGTCGTCCTGCTCAGCACATGCAGCAGCTGCGGAAGTGGTGTCAAGCCCGGCTGGACCCCAGCCAGCTTGGATTGCATACACCAACAGCAGCAGGAGGGGTCAGCAGCAGCACCAAAAGGCCTTAGCAGCAGCGGCAGCCGTGAGAGCAGCTTGCAGGTGCTGGAGTATGTGTTGGGCAGTTGGCAGCAGCCGGAGCTTGTCGCACAGCAGATGTTTGCTGCCCTGCGAGCAGCGGACACAGTGTGCCCTGCACTGATCATTGCTCAGGGGCTGCCGCCTGAGGGCCTGGACTGGCTATCATGAACAGGCTGCAGAAAGCCGCTAGCCAGCATGTGAAAGTGCCTGGTAATCTGTAGTTAGCTACAGGCTGACTGGCGGAAGTGCGCACCAACTGTGTGCGGCAGCATGTGCTGGTTGGTAGTGTATACAACAACTTGTATACCGGTAGGGCGGTCAAGTCCTGCAATGCGGTTAAGGGCCTGTTTCTGTTGTGGCTCTGTTTACCCGACTGTTTGCGGGTGTCTGTTTAGCGCAAACAGGACTGTTTGCTGAACAGAACACATACAGAGCATCCCATTTCTGTGCAGTCTGTTTACCCAATCCTCTGTTGTCACCAAGATGAGTAGGCGAGCGTGAATCCTCTGGATACGCATGATATGCAACATTCTGCTCTATGCTCCAGCGTTTGGGAGCCGTGTGGGGCTTCCTGCTGCACACGCATCAGTGATGGTCAGCGGGTTGACTTTGCTTATCATGCAGCAACAGCGCATGTGCTCCTGCCTGATGATGCAATAGTACAACTGAAAGCGCCTGTGATACGACACAGGCCCGATGGACGATGTTCAATGTTGCGGGATGTTGCAATCTCGCTCCCCGTGGACGTTGCAGCCCTGAAATCAACTCCTTGTACATTCACACGTCATATGTGCACGCGATAAGCCCTCACCCTCATAACAGGGCTGCTCTGTTTGTGCAAATATGACCTCCGAGGTGCAATTTGCCAAACAGAAGTGCTGGCCAGGTTCTGTTTGCATAACAGAGCCAAACAGACCCTAGTAGAAATGCACAGCTCTGTTTAGAGTTCTGTTTGGCGTAAACAGAGGCGTCTCTGTTTGCTAAACAGACAAGTAGAAATGGGCCCAGTGGGGCAAAAAGTAACTTGGCACAGCCAATAACCTTGACTTTGCTTGTGGTGCAGCCAGCAGCAGGCAGCAAGCTAGAGCTAGGGGCTGCCAGCATGTTTCAGTAGCAGGCACACACCTGTAACAGCACACCTGTATGAACACGAGTCCTGTGCTGAGGGCAGGATAGGGCCGTTTGACCAAACTGGGGTCGACTGCTGCACTGCCAGGCTCCACACAAGCAGCTGCAAAAGCCCAACTGTCAGTGTCTGGGGGGACACTGCCTTGCTGCACACGCAATGCAGCGCTGGCCAGGGGAGATAGCTGATGTACAGGAAAGAATGCAGTAAAGAGACGAATTTGAGGCAGCGCACAGCAGCAGCTGCAGCGCAGGCAGATCAACCTGTCGATCAAGCAGCAGCTGGCCAACGACCTGCACACTCACACCACGCACTGCCACCAACAGGCGCCCAAGACACTTGAACGTTTGCACAGCACCCACGTTCCCCTTACAGTTCGAATCCTGGCAGTCAAGGTTGTTAGGCGATGTGGACGGATGACCAATAGCCAGCAGCAGCTAGAGCCCCCGAGCAAAGTCCCAGGGTATCAGATATATCAAGTAGTTTTGCTTGATACAGCGCAGGTCCCGCCACACGCGCCCTGAAACTAGACAAGTTACTTTTTGCCCCACTGCACTCTCCAGTGAGAACCGGTCAAAGTTAGGGTTTAGCCAAGTGTACCCTGTACCCTAGTAGTGGCTGACAAGTGCCGCACACTGCACCTGCTGCTGCCTTCTTTTGCGCTGCGCAGAGGAATTGCTGCGAGAGCATGTCAGGGGCACCAAGTACGCCCGGAAAAAGACGTGGGTGAGGGTCTTGGGGTGCATGTTATGCTTCATGTTTCTGGGGCAAGCTGGGCCAGACTTTGCCAAGGCGCACCATGCCCTGAAGGGCATTCTTGACTCTCTCAATCAGCAGCTGCCAGAGGACGAGCAGCAGTTCATTGGTAGCAAAGATTTCAACTACTTGCGCACCTGGTGGGGTCATTGGATTGAGAACGGGAGTGTGGACGATGCACACAGGTCTGGCCGTAGTCGCAAATGCAACGAGAAGGAGGCTCTTGAAGCAGCTCAGATTTGCAAGGAGGGGAAGCTTGTTGAGGAGAAAGTGAAGGGCAACACAGTCCAGCACAGGGTACACTTCACCAGCCTGGGAGAGGCCATCAGGGAGAGCCCCCGTTTGAAGGAAATTATGAACAACAACGGCCTCAAGTTTTCAGACCAGCTGCTGCATGCCATGCACGACGCTGACCCCTCCCTTGTGCGCCGCAAGCTGTTCTTCAAGCACTCCTTCACAACACAGGAATTGCAGGAGCGTGTGGACTACGCCAAGCACTGTTTGGGCATTCAAGAGGGTTGGCCAGCATTCTTGAACCACACCATATACATTGATGAGTCCTCATTCACTGTCGACAAGTACACTGAGTCTGATGTTTTTGTCTGGTGTGACAAGCATGACCTCAACTTCTCTGATGTGGTGCCGAGGAAGCTGAAAAAGGGCCACAAGCATGTCACTGTGAAGTTCATTGTTGCAGTGACCGCCCACCCCGCCTTTGCGCACAGAGGGGGTGTGGTGTATATGGAGTTCACCACTGGCACCACCAAGATCCAACGGCACATCAACACAAGGCTGGATGGCAATGCGGTAGAGCGGGACATGGAGTACGAGGTGAGCCTGTTACATTGGGGAAATTGTGTGATTGCTGTAACCGTCAGTGTGACCCTGGCAGTTGGGAACTAACCACTTTAGCAGCTGCAAATAGGGCACATCAAAGGAACCCCAGCGCACTAGCGCTGTACTATATGAGGGTGTCAGCACAAGGGTGTAGCCCATTGCCGCAGACTCAAGGGCGGCAGCAATGCAGTCAGCATTACCAAGATCCTCTGTGTGCACCCGCACCAGCCGACCACCTTGCTGCACTGCTGCCATGTTCTGCATCATGTCGCGCCACAACACCACCCATGTGCTGTGGTGGTACATAGCAACCCAATGGCACCTCCCATCCACCTGCACAAAGTACCCTTGCTGCATGTGGAAGAAGTCCATGGGCCACGGCCAAAAAGCCGGCACCACCTGAAGGCTGAACTCCCTGTCCACCCCCACCTCCTCAACAGGTCCATGAAGCTCAGCTCACAGGCTGGTAGCACACGCATGCCCTGCTGCCTCCATGCCTCCTCACTGTACATACAGAAGGCACACCACAGATCACAGGGGTCCCGCACTGTTGTGCTAGTTGCCACCTGCAGGTGGGGGGTGCCACGGGGACACCCTTGGAGCCGCCAATGCAACTGGTACTCTCCTGAGTAGTGGCCAACTGGCAGGGAGGTGCCATCAGGGAACCACAGCTCAGCCCCATCACTGCCATACTTCTCAACCCTGAGCCCCTCCCCGCATGGCACGTAGCGCCCTGAACTTCCACTGAGGCAGCTTCCCCGTGCCCCGCCTCCTTTTTGCTTCCCTGCAGATTCAAGACGGCAGCCGCAAGGCAGGGAAGATGACCAGGGAGGAATTTGAGAACAACCTCTACCACATAGTCAAGGAGTGGAACAAAGTAACTAATCTTGATAACTTCTGGTTGTCTTATGACAATGACGCCGTCCAGGCAACTGCCACGTGGGAAGTGGTGGTGAACCCCAATGACCCCACCGACACGATTGATTCCTTGTCAATGGCTGTAAGCTGCCTCTGCCCTCCTACAGCCATGACTTGAACAGGCCTATTGAGCACCTGTTTGGTACTGTGAAGCACCACCTCAGGTGCCAGCTGTATGAGGATTGGAGCCTCCTTGATGACCACACCAAGTTGCAGGACATGGTGCGCAAGGTCTTTTACAATCTGCCTACGTATGGCTGGGCTCAGCATGTGGAGAAGGATGTGGCAGGGCTCCCTCAGCTGTGGCAGATGCTGAAGACCCCACAGGGTGTTTCTTACTTGGATGAGAAGCACCGTGTGTGTGTGGGGGCTGGGGGCGATTACCCCAACGCCTATGCTCGTTGAGTGGGGTGAGGGGCACACTAGGGCACATCTGCAGCACATTTGCAGCTGCACCCAGCTGCTGCTGCTTTCTTGGGTGTGCATGCATGCAAGGTGTTGCTGCTGCTGCGCACTACTCCTGTGCACTGTGCTGGGCTTGCCTCAGCCTGTTATGTGCAAGCTTTGCTTGCCTTCTCGACAGGCGTGTATGGGCCCATGGTGTGTGTTTTACTAGTCTTGGGTATACTGCCTCCTGGCATGAGCCAGCAGCCTGCTGTTGGTGCTGGCATGCATGCCCAGTCCACGCGCTGCGCGCGCGCGCGTTGGCGCAGCTGCTGTGCTGTCATTTTTTCAGAGTACGTGCGTGTGGTTGAGCACCTGCTGCTGTGAGAGATTGGGGATCCCAGCAGCTGCATTCCCAGCACTGCAAATGTGCTCAATTCCTTTCAACCCACCTGGCACGAGGCATCTGCACTGCTTCCTGGTAGTGCTGCTGCTGTCTGTGCTGCGCAGTGGCAGTTGGCGATCTGCAGGCAGTACATAGCAGTACTGGGCACAGGTCAGCACAGCCCCTGGCTGACAGGGTGCTGATGTGTTTGTCACGGTAACTAGAGTGGTTTTTCTGCATTTGTTTAGAATGGGCAACATGCTTGTATGTGCATGCCAGGCTGACAGGTGTGAACAGCATGGCAGCTGTTCAGTGTTTCAAAGTGCATGCTGTTACGCAGCACGCACGCAATTCGCAATTGCAATTCATAGGTCTGCCATGATTGCGTGTTGCAGATGCATCCTGCTGCCGTTTGCGCACACACAGCCCCAACCTCGGACACAATCTGCAACGTGCCCTTCCTGTGGACTGCACTTCCAGCCTTGATTACGCGCAGCTGGTTCTAATCAATCTCATCAAATCAACCCTACGTTCACGCAGCAGATCAACGCACCTGGCAGGACGTGCTGTTCCGCAGCTGAATCACCCCCGTCACTTCGATAATTCTGCACACAAGCAGCGGCGTCAAAAGGCCAGGCAAACAGTGGCAAATTGTTCAGCTTCCAGTGCACTCTGGGCACAAGCAAAGGCACGGGACGCGTTCAGCACTGGGGCATTGCTGCTGCAGATCCTCTAGCAGCAGCACTGGCTTGCAATCATGGAGCAGGAGGGCACCCTCGACCCAGGTGTGCAGAAAGGACTCTTCAGGGGATACACATCTATGGTGGAGTCCTGCTAGATCCATGCAGCCTGAGCATTTGCCAGCCTCTCCTTGGTGAAAGTGCAGTGGGGCAAAAAGTAACTTGGCACAGCCAATAACCTTGACTTTGCTTGTGGTGCAGCCAGCAGCAGGCAGCAAGCTAGAGCTAGGGGCTGCCAGCATGTTTCAGTAGCAGGCACACACCTGTAACAGCACACCTGTATGAACACGAGTCCTGTGCTGAGGGCAGATAGGGCGTTTGACCAAACTGGGTCGACTGCTGCACTGCCAGGCTCCACACAAGCAGCTGCAAAAGCCCAACTGTCAGTGTCTGGGGGGACACTGCCTTGCTGCACACGCAATGCAGCGCTGGCCAGGGGAGATAGCTGATGTACAGGAAAGAATGCAGTAAAGAGACGAATTTGGGGCAGCGCACAGCAGCAGCTGCAGCGCAGGCAGATCAACCTGTCGATCAAGCAGCAGCTGGCCAACGACCTGCACACTCACACCACGCACTGCCACCAACAGGCGCCCAAGACACTTGAACGTTTGCACAGCACCCACGTTCCCCCTTACAGTTCGAATCCTGGAAGTCAAGGTTGTTAGGCGATGTGGACGGATGACCAATAGCCAGCAGCAGCTAGAGCCCCCGAGCAAAGTCCCAGGGTATCAGATATATCAAGTAGTTTTGCTTGATGCAGCGCAGGTCCCGCCACACGCGCCCTGAAACTAGACAAGTTACTTTTTGCCCCACTGCACTCTCCAGTGAGAACCGGTCAAAGTTAGGGTTTAGCCAAGTGTACCCTGTACCCTGGTAGTGGCTGACAAGTGCCGCACACTGCACCTGCTGCTGCCATCTTTTGCGCTGCGCTGAGGAATTGCTGCGAGAGCATGTCAGGGGCACCAAGTACGCCCAGGAAAAGACGTGGGTGAGGGTGTTGGGGTGCATGTTATGCGTCATGTTTCTGGGGCAAGCTGGGCCAGACTTTGCCAAGGCGCACCATGCCCTGAAGGGCATTCTTGACTCTCTCAATCAGCAGCTGCCAGAGGACGAGCAACAGTTCATTGGTAGCAAGGATTTCAACTACTTGCGCACCTGGTGGGGTCATTGGATTGAGAACGGGAGTGTGGACGATGCACACAGGTCTGGCCGTAGTCGCAAATGCAACGAGAAGGAGGCTCTTGAAGCAGCTCAGATTTGCAAGGAGGGGAAGCTTGTTGAGGAGAAAGTGAAGGGCAACACAGTCATGCACAGGGTACACTTCACCAGCCTGGGAGAGGCCATCAGGGAGAGCCCCCGTTTGAAGGAAATTATGACCAACAACGGCCTCAAGTTTTCAGACCAGCTGCTGCATGCCATGCACGACGCTGACCCTCCCTTGTGCGCCGCAAGCTGTTCTTCAAGCACTCCTTCACAACACAGGAATTGCAGGAGCGTGTGGACTACGCCAAGCACTGTTTGGGCATTCATGAGGATTGGCCAGCATTCTTGAACCACACCATATACATTGATGAGTCTTCATTCACTGTCGACAGGTACACTGAGTCTGATGTTTTTGTCTGGTGTGACAAGCATGACCTCAACTTCTCTGATGTGGTGCCGAGGAAGCTGAAAAAGGGCCACAAGCATGTCACTGTGAAGTTCATTGTTGCAGTGACCGCCCACCCCGCCTTTGCGCACAGAGGGGGTGTGGTGTATATGGAGTTCACCACTGGAACCACCAAGATCCAACGGCACATCAACACAAGGCTGGATGGCAATGCGGTAGAGCGGGACATGGAGTACGAGGTGAGCCTGTTACATTGGGGAAATTGTGTGATTGCCGTAACCGTCAGTGTGACCCTGGCAGTTGGGAACTAACCACTTCAGCAGCTGCAAATAGGGCACATCAAAGGAACCCCAGCGCACTAGCGCTGTACTATATGAGCGTGTCAGCACAAGGGTGTAGCCCATTGCCGCAGACTCAAGGGCGGCAGCAATGCAGTCAGCATTACCAAGATCCTCTGTGTGCACCCGCACCAGCCGACCACCTTGCTGCACTGCTGCCATGTTCTGCATCATGTCGCGCCGCAACACCACCCATGTGCTGTGGTGGTACATAGCAACCCAATGGCACCTCCCATCCACCTGCACAAAGTACCCTGCTGCATGTGGAAGAAGTCCATGGGCCACGGCCAAAAAGCCGGCACCACCTGAAGGCTGAACTCCCTGTCCACCCCCCACCTCCTCAACAGGTCCATGAAGCTCAGCTCACAGGCTGGTAGCACACGCATGCCCTGCTGCCTCCATGCCTCCTCACTGTACATACAGAAGGCACACCACAGATCACAGGGGTCCCGCACTGTTGTGCTAGTTGCCACCTGCAGGTGGGGGGTGCCACGGGGACACCCTTGGAGCCGCCAATGCAACTGGTACTCTCCTGAGTAGTGGCCAACTGGCAGGGAGGTGCCATCAGGGAACCACAGCTCAGCCCCATCACTGCCATACTTCTCAACCCTGAGCCCCTCCCCCCGCATGGCACGTAGCGCCCTGAACTTCCACTGAGGCAGCTTCCCCGTGCCCCGCCTCCTTTTTGCTTCCCTGCAGATTCAAGACGGCAGCCGCAAGGCAGGGAAGATGACCAGGGAGGAATTTGAGAACAACCTCTACCACATAGTCAAGGAGTGGAACAAAGTAACAAATCTTGCTATCTTCTGGTTGTCTTATGACAATGACGCCGTCCAGGCAACTGCCACGTGGGAAGTGGTGGTGAACCCCAATGACCCCACCGACACGATTGACGTCCTTGTCAATGGCTGTAAGCTGCCTCTGCCCTCCTACAGCCATGACTTGAACAGGCCTATTGAGCACCTGTTTGGTACTGTGAAGCACCACCTCAGGTGCCAGCTGTATGAGGATTGGAGCCTCCTTGATGACCACACCAAGTTGCAGGACATGGTGCGC
Source organism: Desmodesmus armatus (assembly GCA_007449985.2). Taxonomy (NCBI): domain Eukaryota; kingdom Viridiplantae; phylum Chlorophyta; class Chlorophyceae; order Sphaeropleales; family Scenedesmaceae; genus Desmodesmus; species Desmodesmus armatus. Next base: position 10,506 of record VIIQ02000637.1, read on the forward strand.
AAGGTCTTTTACAATCTGCCTACGTATGGCTGGGCTCAGCATGTGGAGAAGGATGTGGCAGGGCTTCCTCAGCTGTGGCAGATGCTGAAGACCCCACAGGTTGTTTCTTACTTGGATGAGAAGCACCGTGTGTGTGTGGGGGCTGGGGGCGATTACCCCAACGCCTATGCTCGTTGAGTGGGGTGAGGGGCACACTAGGGCACATCTGCAGCACATTTGCAGCTGCACCCAGCTGCTGCTGCTTTCTTGGGTGTGCATGCATGCAAGGTGTTGCTGCTGCTGCGCACTACTCCTGTGCACTGTGCTGGGCTTGCCTCAGCCTGTTATGTGCAAGCTTTGCTTGCCTTCTCGACAGGCGTGTATGGGCCCATGGTGTGTGTTTTACTAGTCTTGGGTATACTGCCTCCTGGCATGAGGCAGCAGCCTGCTGTTGGTGCTGGCATGCATGCCCAGTCCACGCGCTGCGCGCGCGCGCGTTGGCGCAGCTGCTGTACTGTCATTTTTTCAGAGTACGTGCGTGTGGTTGAGCACCTGCTGCTGTGAGAGATTGGGGATCCCAGCAGCTGCATTCCCAGCACTGCAAATGTGCTCAATTCCTTTCAACCCACCTGGCACGAGGCATCTGCACTGCTTCCTGGTAGTGCTGCTGCTGTCTGTGCTGCGCAGTGGCAGTTGGCGATCTGCAGGCAGTACATAGCAGTACTGGGCACAGGTCAGCACAGCCCCTGGCTGACAGGGTGCTGATGTGTTTATCACGGTAACTAGAGTGGTTTTTCTGCATTTGTTTAGAATGGGCAACATGCTTGTATGTGCATGCCAGGCTGACAGGTGTGAACAGCATGGCAGCTGTTCAGTGTTTCAAAGTGCATGCTGTTACGCAGCACGCACGCAATTCGCAATTGCAATTCATAGGTCTGCCATGATTGCGTGTTGCAGATGCATCCTGCTGCCGTTTGCGCACACACAGCCCAACCTCGGACACAATCTGCAACGTGCCCTTCCTGTGGACTGCACTTCCAGCCTTGATTACGCGCAGCTGGTTCTAATCAATCTCATCAAAACAACCCTACGTTCACGCAGCAGATCAACGCACCTGGCAGGACGTGCTGTTCCGCAGCTGAATCACCCCCGTCACTTCGATAATTCTGCACACAAGCAGCGGCGTCAAAAGGCCAGGCAAACAGTGGCAAATTGTTCAGCTTCCAGTGCACTCTGGGCACAAGCAAAGGCACGGGACGCGTTCAGCACTGGGGCATTGCTGCTGCAGATCCTCTAGCAGCAGCACTGGCTTGCAATCATGGAGCAGGAGGGCACCCTCGACCCAGGTGTGCAGAAAGGACTCTTCAGGGGATACACATCTATGGTGGAGTCCTGCTAGATCCATGCAGCCTGAGCATTTGCCAGCCTCTCCTTGGTGAAAGTGCAGTGGGGCAAAAAGTAACTTGGCACAGCCAATAACCTTGACTTTGCTTGTGGTGCAGCCAGCAGCAGGCAGCAAGCTAGAGCTAGGGGCTGCCAGCATGTTTCAGTAGCAGGCACACACCTGTAACAGCACACCTGTATGAACACGAGTCCTGTGCTGAGGGCAAGATAGGGCCGTTTGACCAAACTGGGGTCGACTGCTGCACTGCCAGGCTCCACACAAGCAGCTGCAAAAGCCCAACTGTCAGTGTCTGGGGGGACACTGCCTTGCTGCACACGCAATGCAGCGCTGGCCAGGGGAGATAGCTGATGTACAGGAAAGAATGCAGTAAAGAGACGAATTTGGGGCAGCGCACAGCAGCAGCTGCAGCGCAGGCAGATCAACCTGTCGATCAAGCAGCAGCTGGCCAACGACCTGCACACTCACACCACGCACTGCCACCAACAGGCGCCCAAGACACTTGAACGTTTGCACAGCACCCACGTTCCCCCTTACAGTTCGAATCCTGGAAGTCAAGGTTGTTAGGCGATGTGGACGGATGACCAATAGCCAGCAGCAGCTAGAGCCCCCGAGCAAAGTCCCAGGGTATCAGATATATCAAGTAGTTTTGCTTGATGCAGCGCAGGTCCCGCCACACGCGCCCTGAAACTAGACAAGTTACTTTTTGCCCCACTGCACTCTCCAGTGAGAACCGGTCAAAGTTAGGGTTTAGCCAAGTGTACCCTGTACCCTGGTAGTGGCTGACAAGTGCCGCACACTGCACCTGCTGCTGCCATCTTTTGCGCTGCGCTGAGGAATTGCTGCGAGAGCATGTCAGGGGCACCAAGTACGCCCAGGAAAAAGACGTGGGTGAGGGTGTTGGGGTGCATGTTATGCGTCATGTTTCTGGGGCAAGCTGGGCCAGACTTTGCCAAGGCGCACCATGCCCTGAAGGGCATTCTTGACTCTCTCAATCAGCAGCTGCCAGAGGACGAGCAACAGTTCATTGGTAGCAAGGATTTCAACTACTTGCGCACCTGGTGGGGTCATTGGATTGAGAACGGGAGTGTGGACGATGCACACAGGTCTGGCCGTAGTCGCAAATGCAACGAGAAGGAGGCTCTTGAAGCAGCTCAGATTTGCAAGGAGGGGAAGCTTGTTGAGGAGAAAGTGAAGGGCAACACAGTCATGCACAGGGTACACTTCACCAGCCTGGGAGAGGCCATCAGGGAGAGCCCCCGTTTGAAGGAAATTATGACCAACAACGGCCTCAAGTTTTCAGACCAGCTGCTGCATGCCATGCACGACGCTGACCCCTCCCTTGTGCGCCGCAAGCTGTTCTTCAAGCACTCCTTCACAACACAGGAATTGCAGGAGCGTGTGGACTACGCCAAGCACTGTTTGGGCATTCATGAGGATTGGCCAGCATTCTTGAACCACACCATATACATTGATGAGTCTTCATTCACTGTCGACAGGTACACTGAGTCTGATGTTTTTGTCTGGTGTGACAAGCATGACCTCAACTTCTCTGATGTGGTGCCGAGGAAGCTGAAAAAGGGCCACAAGCATGTCACTGTGAAGTTCATTGTTGCAGTGACCGCCCACCCCGCCTTTGCGCACAGAGGGGGTGTGGTGTATATGGAGTTCACCACTGGAACCACCAAGATCCAACGGCACATCAACACAAGGCTGGATGGCAATGCGGTAGAGCGGGACATGGAGTACGAGGTGAGCCTGTTACATTGGGGAAATTGTGTGATTGCCGTAACCGTCAGTGTGACCCTGGCAGTTGGGAACTAACCACTTCAGCAGCTGCAAATAGGGCACATCAAAGGAACCCCAGCGCACTAGCGCTGTACTATATGAGCGTGTCAGCACAAGGGTGTAGCCCATTGCCGCAGACTCAAGGGCGGCAGCAATGCAGTCAGCATTACCAAGATCCTCTGTGTGCACCCGCACCAGCCGACCACCTTGCTGCACTGCTGCCATGTTCTGCATCATGTCGCGCCGCAACACCACCCATGTGCTGTGGTGGTACTTAGCAACCCAATGGCACCTCCCATCCACCTGCACAAAGTACCCCTGCTGCATGTGGAAGAAGTCCATGGGCCACGGCCAAAAAGCCGGCACCACCTGAAGGCTGAACTCCCTGTCCACCCCCCACCTCCTCAACAGGTCCATGAAGCTCAGCTCACAGGCTGGTAGCACACGCATGCCCTGCTGCCTCCATGCCTCCTCACTGTACATACAGAAGGCACACCACAGATCACAGGGGTCCCGCACTGTTGTGCTAGTTGCCACCCGCAGGTGGGGGGTGCCACGGGGATACCCTTGGAGCCGCCAATGCAACTGGTACTCTCCTGAGTAGTGGCCAACTGGCAGGGAGGTGCCATCAGGGAACCACAGCTCAGCCCCATCACTGCCATACTTCTCAACCCTGAGCCCCTCCCCCCGCATGGCACGTAGCGCCCTGAACTTCCACTGAGGCAGCTTCCCCGTGCCCCGCCTCCTTTTTGCTTCCCTGCAGATTCAAGACGGCAGCCGCAAGGCAGGGAAGATGACCAGGGAGGAATTTGAGAACAACCTCTACCACATAGTCAAGGAGTGGAACAAAGTAACTAAGCTTGATATCTTCTGGTTGTCTTATGACAATGACGCCGTCCAGGCAACTGCCACGTGGGAAGTGGTGGTGAACCCCAATGACCCCACCGACACGATTGACGTCCGTGTCAATGGCTGTAAGCTGCCTCTGCCCTCCTACAGCCATGACTTGAACAGGCCTATTGAGCACCTGTTTGGTACTGTGAAGCACCACCTCAGGTGCCAGCTGTATGAGGATTGGAGCCTCCTTGATGACCACACCAAGTTGCAGGACATGGTGCGCAAGGTCTTTTACAATCTGCCTACGTATGGCTGGGCTCAGCATGTGGAGAAGGATGTGGCAGGGCTTCCTCAGCTGTGGCAGATGCTGAAGACCCCACAGGTGTTTCTTACTTGGATGAGAAGCACCGTGTGTGTGTGGGGGCTGGGGGCGATTACCCCAACGCCTATGCTCGTTGAGTGGGGTGAGGGGCACACTAGGGCACATCTGCAGCACATTTGCAGCTGCACCCAGCTGCTGCTGCTTTCTTGGGTGTGCATGCATGCAAGGTGTTGCTGCTGCTGCGCACTACTCCTGTGCACTGTGCTGGGCTTGCCTCAGCCTGTTATGTGCAAGCTTTGCTTGCCTTCTCGACAGGCGTGTATGGGCCCATGGTGTGTGTTTTACTAGTCTTGGGTATACTGCCTCCTGGCATGAGGCAGCAGCCTGCTGTTGGTGCTGGCATGCATGCCCAGTCCACGCGCTGCGCGCGCGCGCGCGTTGGCGCAGCTGCTGTACTGTCATTTTTTCAGAGTACGTGCGTGTGGTTGAGCACCTGCTGCTGTGAGAGATTGGGGATCCCAGCAGCTGCATTCCCAGCACTGCAAATGTGCTCAATTCCTTTCAACCCACCTGGCACGAGGCATCTGCACTGCTTCCTGGTAGTGCTGCTGCTGTCTGTGCTGCGCAGTGGCAGTTGGCGATCTGCAGGCAGTACATAGCAGTACTGGGCACAGGTCAGCACAGCCCCTGGCTGACAGGGTGCTGATGTGTTTATCACGGTAACTAGAGTGGTTTTTCTGCATTTGTTTAGAATGGGCAACATGCTTGTATGTGCATGCCAGGCTGACAGGTGTGAACAGCATGGCAGCTGTTCAGTGTTTCAAAGTGCATGCTGTTACGCAGCACGCACGCAATTCGCAATTGCAATTCATAGGTCTGCCATGATTGCGTGTTGCAGATGCATCCTGCTGCCGTTTGCGCACACACAGCCCAACCTCGGACACAATCTGCAACGTGCCCTTCCTGTGGACTGCACTTCCAGCCTTGATTACGCGCAGCTGGTTCTAATCAATCTCATCAAAACAACCCTACGTTCACGCAGCAGATCAACGCACCTGGCAGGACGTGCTGTTCCGCAGCTGAATCACCCCCGTCACTTCGATAATTCTGCACACAAGCAGCGGCGTCAAAAGGCCAGGCAAACAGTGGCAAATTGTTCAGCTTCCAGTGCACTCTGGGCACAAGCAAAGGCACGGGACGCGTTCAGCACTGGGGCATTGCTGCTGCAGATCCTCTAGCAGCAGCACTGGCTTGCAATCATGGAGCAGGAGGGCACCCTCGACCCAGGTGTGCAGAAAGGACTCTTCAGGGGATACACATCTATGGTGGAGTCCTGCTAGATCCATGCAGCCTGAGCATTTGCCAGCCTCTCCTTGGTGAAAGTGCAGTGGGGCAAAAAGTAACTTGGCACAGCCAATAACCTTGACTTTGCTTGTGGTGCAGCCAGCAGCAGGCAGCAAGCTAGAGCTAGGGGCTGCCAGCATGTTTCAGTAGCAGGCACACACCTGTAACAGCACACCTGTATGAACACGAGTCCTGTGCTGAGGGCAAGATAGGGCCGTTTGACCAAACTGGGGTCGACTGCTGCACTGCCAGGCTCCACACAAGCAGCTGCAAAAGCCCAACTGTCAGTGTCTGGGGGGACACTGCCTTGCTGCACACGCAATGCAGCGCTGGCCAGGGGAGATAGCTGATGTACAGGAAAGAATGCAGTAAAGAGACGAATTTGGGGCAGCGCACAGCAGCAGCTGCAGCGCAGGCAGATCAACCTGTCGATCAAGCAGCAGCTGGCCAACGACCTGCACACTCACACCACGCACTGCCACCAACAGGCGCCCAAGACACTTGAACGTTTGCACAGCACCCACGTTCCCCCTTACAGTTCGAATCCTGGAAGTCAAGGTTGTTAGGCGATGTGGACGGATGACCAATAGCCAGCAGCAGCTAGAGCCCCCGAGCAAAGTCCCAGGGTATCAGATATATCAAGTAGTTTTGCTTGATGCAGCGCAGGTCCCGCCACACGCGCCCTGAAACTAGACAAGTTACTTTTTGCCCCACTGCACTCTCCAGTGAGAACCGGTCAAAGTTAGGGTTTAGCCAAGTGTACCCTGTACCCTGGTAGTGGCTGACAAGTGCCGCACACTGCACCTGCTGCTGCCATCTTTTGCGCTGCGCTGAGGAATTGCTGCGAGAGCATGTCAGGGGCACCAAGTACGCCCGGAAAAGACGTGGGTGAGGGTGTTGGGGTGCATGTTATGCGTCATGTTTCTGGGGCAAGCTGGGCCAGACTTTGCCAAGGCGCACCATGCCCTGAAGGGCATTCTTGACTCTCTCAATCAGCAGCTGCCAGAGGACGAGCAACAGTTCATTGGTAGCAAGATTTCAACTACTTGCGCACCTGGTGGGGTCATTGGATTGAGAACGGGAGTGTGGACGATGCACACAGGTCTGGCCGTAGTCGCAAATGCAACGAGAAGGAGGCTCTTGAAGCAGCTCAGATTTGCAAGGAGGGGAAGCTTGTTGAGGAGAAAGTGAAGGGCAACACAGTCATGCACAGGGTACACTTCACCAGCCTGGGAGAGGCCATCAGGGAGAGCCCCCGTTTGAAGGAAATTATGACCAACAACGGCCTCAAGTTTTCAGACCAGCTGCTGCATGCCATGCACGACGCTGACCCCTCCCTTGTGCGCCGCAAGCTGTTCTTCAAGCACTCCTTCACAACACAGGAATTGCAGGAGCGTGTGGACTACGCCAAGCACTGTTTGGGCATTCATGAGGATTGGCCAGCATTCTTGAACCACACCATATACATTGATGAGTCTTCATTCACTGTCGACAAGTACACTGAGTCTGATGTTTTTGTCTGGTGTGACAAGCATGACCTCAACTTCTCTGATGTGGTGCCGAGGAAGCTGAAAAAGGGCCACAAGCATGTCACTGTGAAGTTCATTGTTGCAGTGACCGCCCACCCCGCCTTTGCGCACAGAGGGGGTGTGGTGTATATGGAGTTCACCACTGGAACCACCAAGATCCAACGGCACATCAACACAAGGCTGGATGGCAATGCGGTAGAGCGGGACATGGAGTACGAGGTGAGCCTGTTACATTGGGGAAATTGTGTGATTGCCGTAACCGTCAGTGTGACCCTGGCAGTTGGGAACTAACCACTTCAGCAGCTGCAAATAGGGCACATCAAAGGAACCCCAGCGCACTAGCGCTGTACTATATGAGCGTGTCAGCACAAGGGTGTAGCCCATTGCCGCAGACTCAAGGGCGGCAGCAATGCAGTCAGCATTACCAAGATCCTCTGTGTGCACCCGCACCAGCCGACCACCTTGCTGCACTGCTGCCATGTTCTGCATCATGTCGCGCCACAACACCACCCATGTGCTGTGGTGGTACATAGCAACCCAATGGCACCTCCCATCCACCTGCACAAAGTACCCTGCTGCATGTGGAAGAAGTCCATGGGCCACGGCCAAAAAGCCGGCACCACCTGAAGGCTGAACTCCCTGTCCACCCCCCACCTCCTCAACAGGTCCATGAAGCTCAGCTCACAGGCTGGTAGCACACGCATGCCCTGCTGCCTCCATGCCTCCTCACTGTACATACAGAAGGCACACCACAGATCACAGGGGTCCCGCACTGTTGTGCTAGTTGCCACCTGCAGGTGGGGGGTGCCACGGGGACACCTTGGAGCCGCCAATGCAACTGGTACTCTCCTGAGTAGTGGCCAACTGGCAGGGAGGTGCCATCAGGGAACCACAGCTCAGCCCCATCACTGCCATACTTCTCAACCCTGAGCCCCCCCCGCATGGCACGTAGCGCCCTGAACTTCCACTGAGGCATCTTCCCCGTGCCCCGCCTCCTTTTTGCTTCCCTGCAGATTCAAGACGGCAGCCGCAAGGCAGGGAAGATGACCAGGGAGGAATTTGAGAACAACCTCTACCACATAGTCAAGGAGTGGAACAAAGTAACAAAGCTTGCTATCTTCTGGTTGTCTTATGACAATGACGCCGTCCAGGCAACTGCCACGTGGGAAGTGGTGGTGAACCCCAATGACCCCACCGACACGATTGACGTCCGTGTCAATGGCTGTAAGCTGCCTCTGCCCTCCTACAGCCATGACTTGAACAGGCCTATTGAGCACCTGTTTGGTACTGTGAAGCACCACCTCAGGTGCCAGCTGTATGAGGATTGGAGCCTCCTTGATGACCACACCAAGTTGCAGGACATGGTGCGCAAGGTCTTTTACAATCTGCCTACGTATGGCTGGGCTCAGCATGTGGAGAAGGATGTGGCAGGGCTTCCTCAGCTGTGGCAGATGCTGAAGACCCCACAGGTGTTTCTTACTTGGATGAGAAGCACCGTGTGTGTGTGGGGGCTGGGGGCGATTACCCCAACGCCTATGCTCGTTGAGTGGGGTGAGGGGCACACTAGGGCACATCTGCAGCACATTTGCAGCTGCACCCAGCTGCTGCTGCTTTCTTGGGTGTGCATGCATGCAAGGTGTTGCTGCTGCTGCGCACTACTCCTGTGCACTGTGCTGGGCTTGCCTCAGCCTGTTATGTGCAAGCTTTGCTTGCCTTCTCGACAGGCGTGTATGGGCCCATGGTGTGTGTTTTACTAGTCTTGGGTATACTGCCTCCTGGCATGAGGCAGCAGCCTGCTGTTGGTGCTGGCATGCATGCCCAGTCCACGCGCTGCGCGCGCGCGCGTTGGCGCAGCTGCTGTACTGTCATTTTTTCAGAGTACGTGCGTGTGGTTGAGCACCTGCTGCTGTGAGAGATTGGGGATCCCAGCAGCTGCATTCCCAGCACTGCAAATGTGCTCAATTCCTTTCAACCCACCTGGCACGAGGCATCTGCACTGCTTCCTGGTAGTGCTGCTGCTGTCTGTGCTGCGCAGTGGCAGTTGGCGATCTGCAGGCAGTACATAGCAGTACTGGGCACAGGTCAGCACAGCCCCTGGCTGACAGGGTGCTGATGTGTTTATCACGGTAACTAGAGTGGTTTTTCTGCATTTGTTTAGAATGGGCAACATGCTTGTATGTGCATGCCAGGCTGACAGGTGTGAACAGCATGGCAGCTGTTCAGTGTTTCAAAGTGCATGCTGTTACGCAGCACGCACGCAATTCGCAATTGCAATTCATAGGTCTGCCATGATTGCGTGTTGCAGATGCATCCTGCTGCCGTTTGCGCACACACAGCCCAACCTCGGACACAATCTGCAACGTGCCCTTCCTGTGGACTGCACTTCCAGCCTTGATTACGCGCAGCTGGTTCTAATCAATCTCATCAAAACAACCCTACGTTCACGCAGCAGATCAACGCACCTGGCAGGACGTGCTGTTCCGCAGCTGAATCACCCCCGTCACTTCGATAATTCTGCACACAAGCAGCGGCGTCAAAAGGCCAGGCAAACAGTGGCAAATTGTTCAGCTTCCAGTGCACTCTGGGCACAAGCAAAGGCACGGGACGCGTTCAGCACTGGGGCATTGCTGCTGCAGATCCTCTAGCAGCAGCACTGGCTTGCAATCATGGAGCAGGAGGGCACCCTCGACCCAGGTGTGCAGAAAGGACTCTTCAGGGGATACACATCTATGGTGGAGTCCTGCTAGATCCATGCAGCCTGAGCATTTGCCAGCCTCTCCTTGGTGAAAGTGCAGTGGGGCAAAAAGTAACTTGGCACAGCCAATAACCTTGACTTTGCTTGTGGTGCAGCCAGCAGCAGGCAGCAAGCTAGAGCTAGGGGCTGCCAGCATGTTTCAGTAGCAGGCACACACCTGTAACAGCACACCTGTATGAACACGAGTCCTGTGCTGAGGGCAAGATAGGGCCGTTTGACCAAACTGGGGTCGACTGCTGCACTGCCAGGCTCCACACAAGCAGCTGCAAAAGCCCAACTGTCAGTGTCTGGGGGGACACTGCCTTGCTGCACACGCAATGCAGCGCTGGCCAGGGGAGATAGCTGATGTACAGGAAAGAATGCAGTAAAGAGACGAATTTGGGGCAGCGCACAGCAGCAGCTGCAGCGCAGGCAGATCAACCTGTCGATCAAGCAGCAGCTGGCCAACGACCTGCACACTCACACCACGCACTGCCACCAACAGGCGCCCAAGACACTTGAACGTTTGCACAGCACCCACGTTCCCCCTTACAGTTCGAATCCTGGAAGTCAAGGTTGTTAGGCGATGTGGACGGATGACCAATAGCCAGCAGCAGCTAGAGCCCCCGAGCAAAGTCCCAGGGTATCAGATATATCAAGTAGTTTTGCTTGATGCAGCGCAGGTCCCGCCACACGCGCCCTGAAACTAGACAAGTTACTTTTTGCCCCACTGCACTCTCCAGTGAGAACCGGTCAAAGTTAGGGTTTAGCCAAGTGTACCCTGTACCCTGGTAGTGGCTGACAAGTGCCGCACACTGCACCTGCTGCTGCCATCTTTTGCGCTGCGCTGAGGAATTGCTGCGAGAGCATGTCAGGGGCACCAAGTACGCCCAGGAAAAGACGTGGGTGAGGGTGTTGGGGTGCATGTTATGCGTCATGTTTCTGGGGCAAGCTGGGCCAGACTTTGCCAAGGCGCACCATGCCCTGAAGGGCATTCTTGACTCTCTCAATCAGCAGCTGCCAGAGGACGAGCAACAGTTCATTGGTAGCAAGGATTTCAACTACTTGCGCACCTGGTGGGGTCATTGGATTGAGAACGGGAGTGTGGACGATGCACACAGGTCTGGCCGTAGTCGCAAATGCAACGAGAAGGAGGCTCTTGAAGCAGCTCAGATTTGCAAGGAGGGGAAGCTTGTTGAGGAGAAAGTGAAGGGCAACACAGTCATGCACAGGGTACACTTCACCAGCCTGGGAGAGGCCATCAGGGAGAGCCCCCGTTTGAAGGAAATTATGACCAACAACGGCCTCAAGTTTTCAGACCAGCTGCTGCATGCCATGCACGACGCTGACCCCTCCCTTGTGCGCCGCAAGCTGTTCTTCAAGCACTCCTTCACAACACAGGAATTGCAGGAGCGTGTGGACTACGCCAAGCACTGTTTGGGCATTCATGAGGATTGGCCAGCATTCTTGAACCACACCATATACATTGATGAGTCTTCATTCACTGTCGACAGGTACACTGAGTCTGATGTTTTTGTCTGGTGTGACAAGCATGACCTCAACTTCTCTGATGTGGTGCCGAGGAAGCTGAAAAAGGGCCACAAGCATGTCACTGTGAAGTTCATTGTTGCAGTGACCGCCCACCCCGCCTTTGCGCACAGAGGGGGTGTGGTGTATATGGAGTTCACCACTGGAACCACCAAGATCCAACGGCACATCAACACAAGGCTGGATGGCAATGCGGTAGAGCGGGACATGGAGTACGAGGTGAGCCTGTTACATTGGGGAAATTGTGTGATTGCCGTAACCGTCAGTGTGACCCTGGCAGTTGGGAACTAACCACTTCAGCAGCTGCAAATAGGGCACATCAAAGGAACCCCAGCGCACTAGCGCTGTACTATATGAGCGTGTCAGCACAAGGGTGTAGCCCATTGCCGCAGACTCAAGGGCGGCAGCAATGCAGTCAGCATTACCAAGATCCTCTGTGTGCACCCGCACCAGCCGACCACCTTGCTGCACTGCTGCCATGTTCTGCATCATGTCGCGCCGCAACACCACCCATGTGCTGTGGTGGTACTTAGCAACCCAATGGCACCTCCCATCCACCTGCACAAAGTACCCCTGCTGCATGTGGAAGAAGTCCATGGGCCACGGCCAAAAAGCCGGCACCACCTGAAGGCTGAACTCCCTGTCCACCCCCCACCTCCTCAACAGGTCCATGAAGCTCAGCTCACAGGCTGGTAGCACACGCATGCCCTGCTGCCTCCATGCCTCCTCACTGTACATACAGAAGGCACACCACAGATCACAGGGGTCCCGCACTGTTGTGCTAGTTGCCACCCGCAGGTGGGGGGTGCCACGGGGATACCCTTGGAGCCGCCAATGCAACTGGTACTCTCCTGAGTAGTGGCCAACTGGCAGGGAGGTGCCATCAGGGAACCACAGCTCAGCCCCATCACTGCCATACTTCTCAACCCTGAGCCCCTCCCCCCGCATGGCACGTAGCGCCCTGAACTTCCACTGAGGCATCTTCCCCGTGCCCCGCCTCCTTTTTGCTTCCCTGCAGATTCAAGACGGCAGCCGCAAGGCAGGGAAGATGACCAGGGAGGAATTTGAGAACAACCTCTACCACATAGTCAAGGAGTGGAACAAAGTAACAAAGCTTGCTATCTTCTGGTTGTCTTATGACAATGACGCCGTCCAGGCAACTGCCACGTGGGAAGTGGTGGTGAACCCCAATGACCCCACCGACACGATTGACGTCCGTGTCAATGGCTGTAAGCTGCCTCTGCCCTCCTACAGCCATGACTTGAACAGGCCTATTGAGCACCTGTTTGGTACTGTGAAGCACCACCTCAGGTGCCAGCTGTATGAGGATTGGAGCCTCCTTGATGACCACACCAAGTTGCAGGACATGGTGCGCAAGGTCTTTTACAATCTGCCTACGTATGGCTGGGCTCAGCATGTGGAGAAGGATGTGGCAGGGCTTCCTCAGCTGTGGCAGATGCTGAAGACCCCACAGGTTGTTTCTTACTTGGATGAGAAGCACCGTGTGTGTGTGGGGGCTGGGGGCGATTACCCCAACGCCTATGCTCGTTGAGTGGGGTGAGGGGCACACTAGGGCACATCTGCAGCACATTTGCAGCTGCACCCAGCTGCTGCTGCTTTCTTGGGTGTGCATGCATGCAAGGTGTTGCTGCTGCTGCGCACTACTCCTGTGCACTGTGCTGGGCTTGCCTCAGCCTGTTATGTGCAAGCTTTGCTTGCCTTCTCGACAGGCGTGTATGGGCCCATGGTGTGTGTTTTACTAGTCTTGGGTATACTGCCTCCTGGCATGAGGCAGCAGCCTGCTGTTGGTGCTGGCATGCATGCCCAGTCCACGCGCTGCGCGCGCGCGCGTTGGCGCAGCTGCTGTACTGTCATTTTTTCAGAGTACGTGCGTGTGGTTGAGCACCTGCTGCTGTGAGAGATTGGGGATCCCAGCAGCTGCATTCCCAGCACTGCAAATGTGCTCAATTCCTTTCAACCCACCTGGCACGAGGCATCTGCACTGCTTCCTGGTAGTGCTGCTGCTGTCTGTGCTGCGCAGTGGCAGTTGGCGATCTGCAGGCAGTACATAGCAGTACTGGGCACAGGTCAGCACAGCCCCTGGCTGACAGGGTGCTGATGTGTTTATCACGGTAACTAGAGTGGTTTTTCTGCATTTGTTTAGAATGGGCAACATGCTTGTATGTGCATGCCAGGCTGACAGGTGTGAACAGCATGGCAGCTGTTCAGTGTTTCAAAGTGCATGCTGTTACGCAGCACGCACGCAATTCGCAATTGCAATTCATAGGTCTGCCATGATTGCGTGTTGCAGATGCATCCTGCTGCCGTTTGCGCACACACAGCCCAACCTCGGACACAATCTGCAACGTGCCCTTCCTGTGGACTGCACTTCCAGCCTTGATTACGCGCAGCTGGTTCTAATCAATCTCATCAAAACAACCCTACGTTCACGCAGCAGATCAACGCACCTGGCAGGACGTGCTGTTCCGCAGCTGAATCACCCCCGTCACTTCGATAATTCTGCACACAAGCAGCGGCGTCAAAAGGCCAGGCAAACAGTGGCAAATTGTTCAGCTTCCAGTGCACTCTGGGCACAAGCAAAGGCACGGGACGCGTTCAGCACTGGGGCATTGCTGCTGCAGATCCTCTAGCAGCAGCACTGGCTTGCAATCATGGAGCAGGAGGGCACCCTCGACCCAGGTGTGCAGAAAGGACTCTTCAGGGGATACACATCTATGGTGGAGTCCTGCTAGATCCATGCAGCCTGAGCATTTGCCAGCCTCTCCTTGGTGAAAGTGCAGTGGGGCAAAAAGTAACTTGGCACAGCCAATAACCTTGACTTTGCTTGTGGTGCAGCCAGCAGCAGGCAGCAAGCTAGAGCTAGGGGCTGCCAGCATGTTTCAGTAGCAGGCACACACCTGTAACAGCACACCTGTATGAACACGAGTCCTGTGCTGAGGGCAAGATAGGGCCGTTTGACCAAACTGGGGTCGACTGCTGCACTGCCAGGCTCCACACAAGCAGCTGCAAAAGCCCAACTGTCAGTGTCTGGGGGGACACTGCCTTGCTGCACACGCAATGCAGCGCTGGCCAGGGGAGATAGCTGATGTACAGGAAAGAATGCAGTAAAGAGACGAATTTGGGGCAGCGCACAGCAGCAGCTGCAGCGCAGGCAGATCAACCTGTCGATCAAGCAGCAGCTGGCCAACGACCTGCACACTCACACCACGCACTGCCACCAACAGGCGCCCAAGACACTTGAACGTTTGCACAGCACCCACGTTCCCCCTTACAGTTCGAATCCTGGAAGTCAAGGTTGTTAGGCGATGTGGACGGATGACCAATAGCCAGCAGCAGCTAGAGCCCCCGAGCAAAGTCCCAGGGTATCAGATATATCAAGTAGTTTTGCTTGATGCAGCGCAGGTCCCGCCACACGCGCCCTGAAACTAGACAAGTTACTTTTTGCCCCACTGCACTCTCCAGTGAGAACCGGTCAAAGTTAGGGTTTAGCCAAGTGTACCCTGTACCCTGGTAGTGGCTGACAAGTGCCGCACACTGCACCTGCTGCTGCCATCTTTTGCGCTGCGCTGAGGAATTGCTGCGAGAGCATGTCAGGGGCACCAAGTACGCCCAGGAAAAGACGTGGGTGAGGGTGTTGGGGTGCATGTTATGCGTCATGTTTCTGGGGCAAGCTGGGCCAGACTTTGCCAAGGCGCACCATGCCCTGAAGGGCATTCTTGACTCTCTCAATCAGCAGCTGCCAGAGGACGAGCAACAGTTCATTGGTAGCAAGGATTTCAACTACTTGCGCACCTGGTGGGGTCATTGGATTGAGAACGGGAGTGTGGACGATGCACACAGGTCTGGCCGTAGTCGCAAATGCAACGAGAAGGAGGCTCTTGAAGCAGCTCAGATTTGCAAGGAGGGGAAGCTTGTTGAGGAGAAAGTGAAGGGCAACACAGTCATGCACAGGGTACACTTCACCAGCCTGGGAGAGGCCATCAGGGAGAGCCCCCGTTTGAAGGAAATTATGACCAACAACGGCCTCAAGTTTTCAGACCAGCTGCTGCATGCCATGCACGACGCTGACCCCTCCCTTGTGCGCCGCAAGCTGTTCTTCAAGCACTCCTTCACAACACAGGAATTGCAGGAGCGTGTGGACTACGCCAAGCACTGTTTGGGCATTCATGAGGATTGGCCAGCATTCTTGAACCACACCATATACATTGATGAGTCTTCATTCACTGTCGACAGGTACACTGAGTCTGATGTTTTTGTCTGGTGTGACAAGCATGACCTCAACTTCTCTGATGTGGTGCCGAGGAAGCTGAAAAAGGGCCACAAGCATGTCACTGTGAAGTTCATTGTTGCAGTGACCGCCCACCCCGCCTTTGCGCACAGAGGGGGTGTGGTGTATATGGAGTTCACCACTGGAACCACCAAGATCCAACGGCACATCAACACAAGGCTGGATGGCAATGCGGTAGAGCGGGACATGGAGTACGAGGTGAGCCTGTTACATTGGGGAAATTGTGTGATTGCCGTAACCGTCAGTGTGACCCTGGCAGTTGGGAACTAACCACTTCAGCAGCTGCAAATAGGGCACATCAAAGGAACCCCAGCGCACTAGCGCTGTACTATATGAGGTGTCAGCACAAGGGTGTAGCCCATTGCCGCAGACTCAAGGGCGGCAGCAATGCAGTCAGCATTACCAAGATCCTCTGTGTGCACCCGCACCAGCCGACCACCTTGCTGCACTGCTGCCATGTTCTGCATCATGTCGCGCCGCAACACCACCCATGTGCTGTGGTGGTACATAGCAACCCAATGGCACCTCCCATCCACCTGCACAAAGTACCCTGCTGCATGTGGAAGAAGTCCATGGGCCACGGCCAAAAAGCCGGCACCACCTGAAGGCTGAACTCCCTGTCCACCCCCCACCTCCTCAACAGGTCCATGAAGCTCAGCTCACAGGCTGGTAGCACACGCATGCCCTGCTGCCTCCATGCCTCCTCACTGTACATACAGAAGGCACACCACAGATCACAGGGGTCCCGCACTGTTGTGCTAGTTGCCACCGCAGGTGGGGGGTGCCACGGGGATACCCTTGGAGCCGCCAATGCAACTGGTACTCTCCTGAGTAGTGGCCAACTGGCAGGGAGGTGCCATCAGGGAACCACAGCTCAGCCCCATCACTGCCATACTTCTCAACCCTGAGCCCCTCCCCCGCATGGCACGTAGCGCCCTGAACTTCCACTGAGGCATCTTCCCGTGCCCCGCCTCCTTTTTGCTTCCCTGCAGATTCAAGACGGCAGCCGCAAGGCAGGGAAGATGACCAGGGAGGAATTTGAGAACAACCTCTACCACATAGTCAAGGAGTGGAACAAAGTAACAAATCTTGCTATCTTCTGGTTGTCTTATGACAATGACGCCGTCCAGGCAACTGCCACGTGGGAAGTGGTGGTGAACCCCAATGACCCCACCGACACGATTGACGTCCGTGTCAATGGCTGTAAGCTGCCTCTGCCCTCCTACAGCCATGACTTGAACAGGCCTATTGAGCACCTGTTTGGTACTGTGAAGCACCACCTCAGGTGCCAGCTGTATGAGGATTGGAGCCTCCTTGATGACCACACCAAGTTGCAGGACATGGTGCGCAAGGTCTTTTACAATCTGCCTACGTATGGCTGGGCTCAGCATGTGGAGAAGGATGTGGCAGGGCTTCCTCAGCTGTGGCAGATGCTGAAGACCCCACAGGTTGTTTCTTACTTGGATGAGAAGCACCGTGTGTGTGTGGGGGCTGGGGGCGATTACCCCAACGCCTATGCTCGTTGAGTGGGGTGAGGGGCACACTAGGGCACATCTGCAGCACATTTGCAGCTGCACCCAGCTGCTGCTGCTTTCTTGGGTGTGCATGCATGCAAGGTGTTGCTGCTGCTGCGCACTACTCCTGTGCACTGTGCTGGGCTTGCCTCAGCCTGTTATGTGCAAGCTTTGCTTGCCTTCTCGACAGGCGTGTATGGGCCCATGGTGTGTGTTTTACTAGTCTTGGGTATACTGCCTCCTGGCATGAGGCAGCAGCCTGCTGTTGGTGCTGGCATGCATGCCCAGTCCACGCGCTGCGCGCGCGCGCGTTGGCGCAGCTGCTGTACTGTCATTTTTTCAGAGTACGTGCGTGTGGTTGAGCACCTGCTGCTGTGAGAGATTGGGGATCCCAGCAGCTGCATTCCCAGCACTGCAAATGTGCTCAATTCCTTTCAACCCACCTGGCACGAGGCATCTGCACTGCTTCCTGGTAGTGCTGCTGCTGTCTGTGCTGCGCAGTGGCAGTTGGCGATCTGCAGGCAGTACATAGCAGTACTGGGCACAGGTCAGCACAGCCCCTGGCTGACAGGGTGCTGATGTGTTTATCACGGTAACTAGAGTGGTTTTTCTGCATTTGTTTAGAATGGGCAACATGCTTGTATGTGCATGCCAGGCTGACAGGTGTGAACAGCATGGCAGCTGTTCAGTGTTTCAAAGTGCATGCTGTTACGCAGCACGCACGCAATTCGCAATTGCAATTCATAGGTCTGCCATGATTGCGTGTTGCAGATGCATCCTGCTGCCGTTTGCGCACACACAGCCCAACCTCGGACACAATCTGCAACGTGCCCTTCCTGTGGACTGCACTTCCAGCCTTGATTACGCGCAGCTGGTTCTAATCAATCTCATCAAAACAACCCTACGTTCACGCAGCAGATCAACGCACCTGGCAGGACGTGCTGTTCCGCAGCTGAATCACCCCCGTCACTTCGATAATTCTGCACACAAGCAGCGGCGTCAAAAGGCCAGGCAAACAGTGGCAAATTGTTCAGCTTCCAGTGCACTCTGGGCACAAGCAAAGGCACGGGACGCGTTCAGCACTGGGGCATTGCTGCTGCAGATCCTCTAGCAGCAGCACTGGCTTGCAATCATGGAGCAGGAGGGCACCCTCGACCCAGGTGTGCAGAAAGGACTCTTCAGGGGATACACATCTATGGTGGAGTCCTGCTAGATCCATGCAGCCTGAGCATTTGCCAGCCTCTCCTTGGTGAAAGTGCAGTGGGGCAAAAAGTAACTTGGCACAGCCAATAACCTTGACTTTGCTTGTGGTGCAGCCAGCAGCAGGCAGCAAGCTAGAGCTAGGGGCTGCCAGCATGTTTCAGTAGCAGGCACACACCTGTAACAGCACACCTGTATGAACACGAGTCCTGTGCTGAGGGCAAGATAGGGCCGTTTGACCAAACTGGGGTCGACTGCTGCACTGCCAGGCTCCACACAAGCAGCTGCAAAAGCCCAACTGTCAGTGTCTGGGGGGACACTGCCTTGCTGCACACGCAATGCAGCGCTGGCCAGGGGAGATAGCTGATGTACAGGAAAGAATGCAGTAAAGAGACGAATTTGGGGCAGCGCACAGCAGCAGCTGCAGCGCAGGCAGATCAACCTGTCGATCAAGCAGCAGCTGGCCAACGACCTGCACACTCACACCACGCACTGCCACCAACAGGCGCCCAAGACACTTGAACGTTTGCACAGCACCCACGTTCCCCCTTACAGTTCGAATCCTGGCAGTCAAGGTTGTTAGGCGATGTGGACGGATGACCAATAGCCAGCAGCAGCTAGAGCCCCCGAGCAAAGTCCCAGGGTATCAGATATATCAAGTAGTTTTGCTTGATACAGCGCAGGTCCCGCCACACGCGCCCTGAAACTAGACAAGTTACTTTTTGCCCCCTGTCCCATAGCAGTTTCTTGCTGTAAAAAGCCATGATGCTGCAGATTCAGCTGTTGCTCATGAATGTATGTTCAAATAGACTTGGCAAGACAAGCTGACCTGCGCTGATAGAAATGCTAACCTTCCCGAGCTGGGCAACCCGCGGCTGATGAAAACGTGGTTGGTGCTTGATGTTGCCATTCAGATGGAGCATTTCTCTTGATGGAGCCAACGTGCACTGAGTGATTGCCACACAGTATGGAGTAAAATCTTGCAAGACTCTTGAAGGAGGGCCGCAAGACTCTTGACAGGCTCCGGACGGGGCCGGCCATCCAGCAGAAATCCGACGCAAACAACTTGCACACTATCAGGATCCATCAACAAAGGCATGATAAGCAACAAGCAAGCCATTGTCATTCAACACACTGCAAGAGACACTGTAAGAATAAGACAGGCCAGTTCAGTTCCCCGTTTGCTAGCTCCCTCCATCAAAAGCAGAGCCTGGCAATTGCCTCAGATGCTGCTGCTTCTGCTGCTGCTGTTCTGCTTCCTGCCCACCACATGCGCCAGCCTGACGTCAGATGGAATCTGAAGATCACACGCCTGCTGATCCTGCCCAGCAAGCTGCACCCTGCCTGTGTTCATGCCACAGCTCCCCGGGACTGTGAAACCGTACTGTCAGCGGCCTGAACCAAGGCAAGTTTACAGCAGCACCGTGCCTGGCATGCCATGGCAAACATCATGCCATGCCATGCCATGCCATGCCACTTGACGTAAAGTTTAGCCCCTTGCCTCTACTACCCTAGTCAGCCAGTTGCCTCTACTAGGTTGGGCAGCTGCTGCTGCTGGAGGTTGCTGTAAGCTGCTTGTGAATTGGAAATTGCTTCACGACCACAACGTGCACCACAGCTGCAGCCTGCTTACTACAGTGTGGGTGACTCGCTGGCTGCACCCTGCTGCTGTATTGGCACAGACTGCTCCTGTAGCAGACGCAGCAGACTCTGCCGCATCTGCTGCTGCTGTGCTGCTGCTGCTCCGCTAGCTCCGGTCCCTGCTGCTGCTGCTGCTGCCCTCCCAGCTGCTGCTGCTGCTGCAGCTGCCTGTTGTGCTGCTCCACCACCTGCAGC
>VIIQ02000638.1:0-246925 GCA_007449985.2 Desmodesmus armatus
GTGTTGCAGATGCATCCTGCTGCCGTTTGCGCACACCAGCCCAACCTCGGACACAATCTGCAACGTGCCCTTCCTGTGGACTGCACTTCCAGCCTGATTACGCGCAGCTGTTCTAATCAATCTCATCAAAACACCCTACGTTCACGCAGCAGATCAACGCACTGGCAGGACGTGCTGTTCCGCAGCTGAACACCCCCGTCACTTCGATAATTCTGCAACACAAGCAGCGGCGCGTCAAAAGGCCAGGCAAACAGTGGCAAATTGTTCAGCTTCCAGTGCACTCTGGCACAAGAAAAGGCCCGGGACGCGTTCAGCACTGGGGCATTGCTGCTGCAGATCCTCTAGCAGCAGCACTGGCTGCAATCATGGAGAGGAGGGCACCCTCGACCCAGGTGTGCAGAAAGGACTCTTCAGGGGATACACATCTATGGGGAAGTCCTGCTAGTCCATGCAGCCTGAGCATTTGCCAGCTTCCTTGGTGAAAAGTGCAGTGGGGCAAAAAGTAACTTGGCACAGCCAATAACCTTGACTTTGCTTGTGGTGCAGCCAGCAGCAGGCAGCAAGCTAGAGCTAGGGGCTGCCAGCATGTTTCAGTAGCAGGCACACACCTGTAACAGCACACCTGTATGAACACGAGTCCTGTGCTGAGGGCAAGATAGGGCCGTTTGACCAAACTGGGGTCGACTGCTGCACTGCCAGGCTCCACACAAGCAGCTGCAAAAGCCCAACTGTCAGTGTCTGGGGGGACACTGCCTTGCTGCACACGCAATGCAGCGCTGGCCAGGGGAGATAGCTGATGTACAGGAAAGAATGCAGTAAAGAGACGAATTTGGGGCAGCGCACAGCAGCAGCTGCAGCGCAGGCAGATCAACCTGTCGATCAAGCAGCAGCTGGCCAACGACCTGCACACTCACACCACGCACTGCCACCAACAGGCGCCCAAGACACTTGAACGTTTGCACAGCACCCACGTTCCCCTTACAGTTCGAATCCTGGAAGTCAAGGTTGTTAGGCGATGTGGACGGATGACCAATAGCCAGCAGCAGCTAGAGCCCCCGAGCAAAGTCCAGGGTATCAGATATATCAAGTAGTTTTGCTTGATGCAGCGCAGGTCCCGCCACACGCGCCCTGAAACTAGACAAGTTACTTTTTGCCCACTGCACTCTCCAGTGAGAACCGGTCAAAGTTAGGGTTTAGCCAAGTGTACCCTGTACCCTGGTAGTGGCTGACAAGTGCCGCACACTGCACCTGCTGCTGCCACTTTTGCGCTGCGCTGAGGAATTGCTGCGAGAGCATGTCAGGGGCACCAAGTACGCCCAGGAAAAAGGTGGGTGAGGGTGTTGGGGTGCATGTTATGCGTCATGTTTCTGGGGCAAGCTGGGCCAGACTTTGCCAAGGCGCACCATGCCCTGAAGGGCATTCTTGACTCTCTCAATCAGCAGCTGCCAGAGGACGAGCAACAGTTCATTGGTAGCAAGGATTTCAACTACTTGCGCACCTGGTGGGGTCATTGGATTGAGAACGGGAGTGTGGACGATGCACACAGGTCTGGCCGTAGTCGCAAATGCAACGAGAAGGAGGCTCTTGAAGCAGCTCAGATTTGCAAGGAGGGGAAGCTTGTTGAGGAGAAAGTGAAGGGCAACACAGTCAGCACAGGGTACACTTCACCAGCCTGGGAGAGGCCATCAGGGAGAGCCCCCGTTTGAAGGAAATTATGACCAACAACGGCCTCAAGTTTTCAGACCAGCTGCTGCATGCCATGCACGACGCTGACCCCTCCTTGTGCGCCGCAAGCTGTTCTTCAAGCACTCCTTCACAACACAGGAATTGCAGGAGCGTGTGGACTACGCCAAGCACTGTTTGGGCATTCATGAGGATTGGCCAGCATTCTTGAACCACACCATTTACATTGATGAGTCTTCATTCACTGTCGACAGGTACACTGAGTCTGATGTTTTTGTCTGGTGTGACAAGCATGACCTCAACTTCTCTGATGTGGTGCCGAGGAAGCTGAAAAAGGGCCACAAGCATGTCACTGTGAAGTTCATTGTTGCAGTGACCGCCCACCCCGCCTTTGCGCACAGAGGGGGTGTGGTGTATATGGAGTTCACCACTGGAACCACCAAGATCCAACGGCACATCAACACAAGGCTGGATGGCAATGCGGTAGAGCGGGACATGGAGTACGAGGTGAGCCTGTTACATTGGGGAAATTGTGTGATTGCCGTAACCGTCAGTGTGACCCTGGCAGTTGGGAACTAACCACTTCAGCAGCTGCAAATAGGGCACATCAAAGGAACCCCAGCGCACTAGCGCTGTACTATATGAGCGTGTCAGCACAAGGGTGTAGCCCATTGCCGCAGACTCAAGGGCGGCAGCAATGCAGTCAGCATTACCAAGATCCTCTGTGTGCACCCGCACCAGCCGACCACCTTGCTGCACTGCTGCCATGTTCTGCATCATGTCGCGCCGCAACACCACCCATGTGCTGTGGTGGTACTTAGCAACCAATGGCACCTCCCATCCACCTGCACAAAGTACCCTGCTGCATGTGGAAGAAGTCCATGGGCCACGGCCAAAAAGCCGGCACCACCTGAAGGCTGAACTCCCTGTCCACCCCCCACCTCCTCAACAGGTCCATGAAGCTCAGCTCACAGGCTGGTAGCACACGCATGCCCTGCTGCCTCCATGCCTCCTCACTGTACATACAGAAGGGCACCACAGATCACAGGGGTCCCGCACTGTTGTGCTAGTTGCCACCCGCAGGTGGGGGGTGCCACGGGGATACCCTTGGAGCCGCCAATGCAACTGGTACTCTCCTGAGTAGTGGCCAACTGGCAGGGAGGTGCCATCAGGGAACCACAGCTCAGCCCCATCACTGCCATACTTCTCAACCCTGAGCCCCTCCCCCCGCATGGCACGTAGCGCCTGAACTTCCACTGAGGCATCTTCCCCGTGCCCCGCCTCCTTTTTGCTTCCCTGCAGATTCAAGACGGCAGCCGCAAGGCAGGGAAGATGACCAGGGAGGAATTTGAGAACAACCTCTACCACATAGTCAAGGAGTGGAACAAAGTAACAAGCTTGCTATCTTCTGGTTGTCTTATGACAATGACGCCGTCCAGGCAACTGCCACGTGGGAAGTGGTGGTGAAACCCAATGACCCCACCGACACGATTGACGTCCGTGTCAATGGCTGTAAGCTGCCTCTGCCCTCCTACAGCCATGACTTGAACAGGCCTATTGAGCACCTGTTTGGTACTGTGAAGCACCACCTCAGGTGCCAGCTGTATGAGGATTGGAGCCTCCTTGATGACCCACCAAGTTGCAGGACATGGTGCGCAAGGTCTTTTACAATCTGCCTACGTATGGCTGGGCTCAGCATGTGGAGAAGGATGTGGCAGGGCTTCTCAGCTGTGGCAGATGCTGAAGACCCCACAGGTTTTTCTTACTTGGATGAGAAGCACCGTGTGTGTGTGGGGGCTGGGGGCGATTACCCCAACGCCTATGCTCGTTGAGTGGGGTGAGGGGCACACTAGGGCACATCTGCAGCACATTTGCAGCTGCACCCAGCTGCTGCTGCTTTCTTGGGTGTGCATGCATGCAAGGTGTTGCTGCTGCTGCGCACTACTCCTGTGCACTGTGCTGGGCTTGCCTCAGCCTGTTATGTGCAAGCTTTGCTTGCCTTCTCGACAGGCGTGTATGGGCCCATGGTGTGTGTTTTACTAGTCTTGGGTATACTGCCTCCTGGCATGAGGCAGCAGCCTGCTGTTGGTGCTGGCATGCATGCCCAGTCCACGCGCTGCGCGCGCGCGCGTTGGCGCAGCTGCTGTACTGTCATTTTTCAGAGTACGTGCGTGTGGTTGAGCACCTGCTGCTGTGAGAGATTGGGGATCCCAGCAGCTGCATTCCCAGCACTGCAAATGTGCTCAATTCCTTTCAACCCACCTGGCACGAGGCATCTGCACTGCTTCCTGGTAGTGCTGCTGCTGTCTGTGCTGCGCAGTGGCAGTTGGCGATCTGCAGGCAGTACATAGCAGTACTGGGCACAGGTCAGCACAGCCCCTGGCTGACAGGGTGCTGATGTGTTTATCACGGTAACTAGAGTGGTTTTTCTGCATTTGTTTAGAATGGGCAACATGCTTGTATGTGCATGCCAGGCTGACAGGTGTGAACAGCATGGCAGCTGTTCAGTGTTTCAAAGTGCATGCTGTTACGCAGCACGCACGCAATTCGCAATTGCAATTCATAGGTCTGCCATGATTGCGTGTTGCAGATGCATCCTGCTGCCGTTTGCGCACACACAGCCCAACCTCGGACACAATCTGCAACGTGCCCTTCCTGTGGACTGCACTTCCAGCCTTGATTACGCGCAGCTGGTTCTAATCAATCTCATCAAAACAACCCTACGTTCACGCAGCAGATCAACGCACCTGGCAGGACGTGCTGTTCCGCAGCTGAATCACCCCCGTCACTTCGATAATTCTGCACACAAGCAGCGGCGTCAAAAGGCCAGGCAAACAGTGGCAAATTGTTCAGCTTCCAGTGCACTCTGGGCACAAGCAAAGGCACGGGACGCGTTCAGCACTGGGGCATTGCTGCTGCAGATCCTCTAGCAGCAGCACTGGCTTGCAATCATGGAGCAGGAGGGCACCCTCGACCCAGGTGTGCAGAAAGGACTCTTCAGGGGATACACATCTATGGTGGAGTCCTGCTAGATCCATGCAGCCTGAGCATTTGCCAGCCTCTCCTTGGTGAAAGTGCAGTGGGGCAAAAAGTAACTTGGCACAGCCAATAACCTTGACTTTGCTTGTGGTGCAGCCAGCAGCAGGCAGCAAGCTAGAGCTAGGGGCTGCCAGCATGTTTCAGTAGCAGGCACACACCTGTAACAGCACACCTGTATGAACACGAGTCCTGTGCTGAGGGCAAGATAGGGCCGTTTGACCAAACTGGGGTCGACTGCTGCACTGCCAGGCTCCACACAAGCAGCTGCAAAAGCCCAACTGTCAGTGTCTGGGGGGACACTGCCTTGCTGCACACGCAATGCAGCGCTGGCCAGGGGAGATAGCTGATGTACAGGAAAGAATGCAGTAAAGAGACGAATTTGGGGCAGCGCACAGCAGCAGCTGCAGCGCAGGCAGATCAACCTGTCGATCAAGCAGCAGCTGGCCAACGACCTGCACACTCACACCACGCACTGCCACCAACAGGCGCCCAAGACACTTGAACGTTTGCACAGCACCCACGTTCCCCCTTACAGTTCGAATCCTGGAAGTCAAGGTTGTTAGGCGATGTGGACGGATGACCAATAGCCAGCAGCAGCTAGAGCCCCCGAGCAAAGTCCCAGGGTATCAGATATATCAAGTAGTTTTGCTTGATGCAGCGCAGGTCCCGCCACACGCGCCCTGAAACTAGACAAGTTACTTTTTGCCCCACTGCACTCTCCAGTGAGAACCGGTCAAAGTTAGGGTTTAGCCAAGTGTACCCTGTACCCTGGTAGTGGCTGACAAGTGCCGCACACTGCACCTGCTGCTGCCATCTTTTGCGCTGCGCTGAGGAATTGCTGCGAGAGCATGTCAGGGGCACCAAGTACGCCAGGAAAAGACGTGGGTGAGGGTGTTGGGGTGCATGTTATGCGTCATGTTTCTGGGGCAAGCTGGGCCAGACTTTGCCAAGGCGCACCATGCCCTGAAGGGCATTCTTGACTCTCTCAATCAGCAGCTGCCAGAGGACGAGCAACAGTTCATTGGTAGCAAGGATTTCAACTACTTGCGCACCTGGTGGGGTCATTGGATTGAGAACGGGAGTGTGGACGATGCACACAGGTCTGGCCGTAGTCGCAAATGCAACGAGAAGGAGGCTCTTGAAGCAGCTCAGATTTGCAAGGAGGGGAAGCTTGTTGAGGAGAAAGTGAAGGGCAACACAGTCATGCACAGGGTACACTTCACCAGCCTGGGAGAGGCCATCAGGGAGAGCCCCCGTTTGAAGGAAATTATGACCAACAACGGCCTCAAGTTTTCAGACCAGCTGCTGCATGCCATGCACGACGCTGACCCCTCCCTTGTGCGCCGCAAGCTGTTCTTCAAGCACTCCTTCACAACACAGGAATTGCAGGAGCGTGTGGACTACGCCAAGCACTGTTTGGGCATTCATGAGGATTGGCCAGCATTCTTGAACCACACCATTTACATTGATGAGTCTTCATTCACTGTCGACAGGTACACTGAGTCTGATGTTTTTGTCTGGTGTGACAAGCATGACCTCAACTTCTCTGATGTGGTGCCGAGGAAGCTGAAAAAGGGCCACAAGCATGTCACTGTGAAGTTCATTGTTGCAGTGACCGCCCACCCCGCCTTTGCGCACAGAGGGGGTGTGGTGTATATGGAGTTCACCACTGGACCACCAAGATCCAACGGCACATCAACACAAGGCTGGATGGCAATGCGGTAGAGCGGGACATGGAGTACGAGGTGAGCCTGTTACATTGGGGAAATTGTGTGATTGCCGTAACCGTCAGTGTGACCCTGGCAGTTGGGAACTAACCACTTCAGCAGCTGCAAATAGGGCACATCAAAGGAACCCCAGCGCACTAGCGCTGTACTATATGAGGGTGTCAGCACAAGGGTGTAGCCCATTGCCGCAGACTCAAGGGCGGCAGCAATGCAGTCAGCATTACCAAGATCCTCTGTGTGCACCCGCACCAACCGACCACCTTGCTGCACTGCTGCCATGTTCTGCATCATGTCGCGCCGCAACACCACCCATGTGCTGTGGTGGTACATAGCAACCCAATGGCACCTCCCATCCACCTGCACAAAGTACCCCTGCTGCATGTGGAAGAAGTCCATGGGCCACGGCCAAAAAGCCGGCACCACCTGAAGGCTGAACTCCCTGTCCACCCCACCTCCTCAACAGGTCCATGAAGCTCAGCTCACAGGCTGGTAGCACACGCATGCCCTGCTGCCTCCATGCCTCCTCACTGTACATACAGAAGGCACACCACAGATCACAGGGGTCCCGCACTGTTGTGCTAGTTGCCACGCGCAGGTGGGGGGTGCCACGGGGACACCTTGGAGCCGCCAATGCAACTGGTACTCTCCTGAGTAGTGGCCAACTGGCAGGGAGGTGCCATCAGGGAACCACAGCTCAGCCCCATCACTGCCATACTTCTCAACCCTGAGCCCCTCCCCCGCATGGCACGTAGCGCCCT
The DNA here is from genome assembly GCA_007449985.2 of Desmodesmus armatus. NCBI lineage: Eukaryota > Viridiplantae > Chlorophyta > Chlorophyceae > Sphaeropleales > Scenedesmaceae > Desmodesmus > Desmodesmus armatus. Next base: position 7,208 of record VIIQ02000638.1, read on the forward strand.
GAACTTCCACTGAGGCATCTTCCCCGTGCCCCGCCTCCTTTTTGCTTCCCTGCAGATTCAAGACGGCAGCCGCAAGGCAGGGAAGATGACCAGGGAGGAATTTGAGAACAACCTCTACCACATAGTCAAGGAGTGGAACAAAGTAACTAATCTTGCTATCTTCTGGTTGTCTTATGACAATGACGCCGTCCAGGCAACTGCCACGTGGGAAGTGGTGGTGAACCCCAATGACCCCACCGACACGATTGACGTCCGTGTCAATGGCTGTAAGCTGCCTCTGCCCTCCTACAGCCATGACTTGAACAGGCCTATTGAGCACCTGTTTGGTACTGTGAAGCACCACCTCAGGTGCCAGCTGTATGAGGATTGGAGCCTCCTTGATGACCACACCAAGTTGCAGGACATGGTGCGCAAGGTCTTTTACAATCTGCCTACGTATGGCTGGGCTCAGCATGTGGAGAAGGATGTGGCAGGGCTTCCTCAGCTGTGGCAGATGCTGAAGACCCCACAGGTTGTTTCTTACTTGGATGAGAAGCACCGTGTGTGTGTGGGGGCTGGGGGCGATTACCCCAACGCCTATGCTCGTTGAGTGGGGTGAGGGGCACACTAGGGCACATCTGCAGCACATTTGCAGCTGCACCCAGCTGCTGCTGCTTTCTGGGTGTGCATGCATGCAAGGTGTTGCTGCTGCTGCGCACTACTCCTGTGCACTGTGCTGGGCTTGCCTCAGCCTGTTATGTGCAAGCTTTGCTTGCCTTCTCGACAGGCGTGTATGGGCCCATGGTGTGTGTTTTACTAGTCTTGGGTATACTGCCTCCTGGCATGAGGCAGCAGCCTGCTGTTGGTGCTGGCATGCATGCCCAGTCCACGCGCTGCGCGCGCGCGCGTTGGCGCAGCTGCTGTACTGTCATTTTTTCAGAGTACGTGCGTGTGGTTGAGCACCTGCTGCTGTGAGAGATTGGGGATCCCAGCAGCTGCATTCCCAGCACTGCAAATGTGCTCAATTCCTTTCAACCCACCTGGCACGAGGCATCTGCACTGCTTCCTGGTAGTGCTGCTGCTGTCTGTGCTGCGCAGTGGCAGTTGGCGATCTGCAGGCAGTACATAGCAGTACTGGGCACAGGTCAGCACAGCCCCTGGCTGACAGGGTGCTGATGTGTTTATCACGGTAACTAGAGTGGTTTTTCTGCATTTGTTTAGAATGGGCAACATGCTTGTATGTGCATGCCAGGCTGACAGGTGTGAACAGCATGGCAGCTGTTCAGTGTTTCAAAGTGCATGCTGTTACGCAGCACGCACGCAATTCGCAATTGCAATTCATAGGTCTGCCATGATTGCGTGTTGCAGATGCATCCTGCTGCCGTTTGCGCACACACAGCCCAACCTCGGACACAATCTGCAACGTGCCCTTCCTGTGGACTGCACTTCCAGCCTTGATTACGCGCAGCTGGTTCTAATCAATCTCATCAAAACACCCCTACGTTCACGCAGCAGATCAACGCACCTGGCAGGACGTGCTGTTCCGCAGCTGAATCACCCCCGTCACTTCGATAATTCTGCACACAAGCAGCGGCGTCAAAAGGCCAGGCAAACAGTGGCAAATTGTTCAGCTTCCAGTGCACTCTGGGCACAAGAAAAGGCACGGGACGCGTTCAGCACTGGGGCATTGCTGCTGCAGATCCTCTAGCAGCAGCACTGGCTTGCAATCATGGAGCAGGAGGGCACCCTCGACCCAGGTGTGCAGAAAGGACTCTTCAGGGGATACACATCTATGGTGGAGTCCTGCTAGATCCATGCAGCCTGAGCATTTGCCAGCCTCTCCTTGGTGAAAGTGCAGTGGGGCAAAAAGTAACTTGGCACAGCCAATAACCTTGACTTTGCTTGTGGTGCAGCCAGCAGCAGGCAGCAAGCTAGAGCTAGGGGCTGCCAGCATGTTTCAGTAGCAGGCACACACCTGTAACAGCACACCTGTATGAACACGAGTCCTGTGCTGAGGGCAAGATAGGGCCGTTTGACCAAACTGGGGTCGACTGCTGCACTGCCAGGCTCCACACAAGCAGCTGCAAAAGCCCAACTGTCAGTGTCTGGGGGGACACTGCCTTGCTGCACACGCAATGCAGCGCTGGCCAGGGGAGATAGCTGATGTACAGGAAAGAATGCAGTAAAGAGACGAATTTGGGGCAGCGCACAGCAGCAGCTGCAGCGCAGGCAGATCAACCTGTCGATCAAGCAGCAGCTGGCCAACGACCTGCACACTCACACCACGCACTGCCACCAACAGGCGCCCAAGACACTTGAACGTTTGCACAGCACCCACGTTCCCCCTTACAGTTCGAATCCTGGAAGTCAAGGTTGTTAGGCGATGTGGACGGATGACCAATAGCCAGCAGCAGCTAGAGCCCCCGAGCAAAGTCCCAGGGTATCAGATATATCAAGTAGTTTTGCTTGATGCAGCGCAGGTCCCGCCACACGCGCCCTGAAACTAGACAAGTTACTTTTTGCCCCACTGTCCATAGCAGTTTCTTGCTGTAAAAAGCCATGATGCTGCAGATTCAGCTGTTGCTCATGAATGTATGTTCAGAATAGACTTGGCAAGCATCAAGACACGTCTGGCGCTTTATAGAAATACTGCAGACCCGGGACGCTGCCCTGACCCCTTCCGCTAGCATGGAATAACTTCCCGAGCTGCTTCAATACGTTGCTGTGCACTGAAAACGATCATTTTGAAATTCATTTGATGGAGCCAACGAGTCTCTTCTCTCATTTCTCTTGGATGTGACCATAAGGTGCACTGAGTGATTGCCACACAGTATGGAGTAAAATCTTGCAAGACTCTTGAAGAGGGGCGCCCCTTATTTGACATAGCCATCCAGGACTCCGGCCCCGGGGCCCCCATACAGCAGAAATCCGACGCAAACAACTTGCACACTATCAGGATCCATCAACAGGCAATGATAAGCAACAAGCAAGCCATTGTCATTCAACACACTGCAAGAGACACTGTAAGAATAAGACAGGCCAGTTCAGTTCCCCGTTTGCTAGCTCCCTTCATCAGAAAAGCAGAGCCTGGCAAGTTGCCTCAGATGCTGCTGCTTCTGCTGCTGCTGTTTGCTTCCTGCCCACCACATGCGCCAGCCTGACGTCAGATGGAATCTGAAGATCACACGCCTGCTGATCCTGCCCAGCAAGCTGCACCCTGCCTGTGTTCATGCCACAGCTCCCCGGGACTGTGAAACCGTACTGTCAGCGGCCTGAACCAAGGCAAGTTTACAGCAAGCACCGTGCCTGGCATGCCATGGCAAACATCATGCCATGCCATGCCATGCCATGCCACTTGACGTAAAGTTTAGTCCCAGTTGCCTCTACTACCCTATAGGGCAGCTGCAAGTTGCTGGAGGTTGCTGTAAGCTGCTTGGAATTGGAAATTGCTTCACGACCACAACGTGCACCACAGCTGCAGCCTGCTTACTACAGTGTGGGTGACTCGCTGGCTGCACCCTGCTGCTGTATTGGCACAGACTGCTCCTGTAGCAGACGCAGCAGACTCTGCCGCATCTGCTGCTGCTGCTGCTGCTGCTGCTCCGCTAGCTCCGGTCCCTGCTGCTGCTGCTGCTGCCCTCCCAGCTGCTGCTGCTGCTGCAGCTGCCTGTTGTGCTGCTCCACCACCTGCAGCAGCTGCTGCTGCCTATCAACCAGAACAGGCTCCTCACCCTGCCCCATGGCACCCGTATTCAGCACATGCAGTAGCTCATACCCTGGAGGGATCTGGTGAGGCTGCAGTGCATTTGCCTGAGAGCCCCGTTTCTTACCACCACTGCCCTTAGGCCGCCCCTAGGTTTCCTCGCCTTCTGTGGTGGTGGGGGCCTGTGGTGTAGCTGTGAAGGGGCTTGAGGAGGCAGTAAGGCAGGTGGGGTCGGCACAGCAGCAGCAGCAGCTGCTGCTGCAGCAAACTGCTGCAGCCCAGCCCCTAAAGCAGCCACCTGCTGGGAGTATAGCCCACCTGGCCCAGCAGCAGCATAACCTGGCCCAGATGGGGAGTAATCCGGCCCAGCTGGCCCACCCCCAGCCACTGGTGGCATCAGCCCCGGCCCCGGGCAAGGTGTGTAGAGCTGTGGGGCAGGGGAACCACTCTCAGGGCCGCCAAAACCACTGGCAGCACCGCCAAAAGTGTCGGCTGGGGACTCAAAAAGGCCTGGATCTATTGCCCTAGGCAGCTGCAAACGCCCTGCTCCTGCTCTGCTGCTGTTGCTGCTGCTGCTGCTGCTGCTGCTGCTGCTGCTGAGGGTGTGGCGCTCCTTGAAGTGGCAAATGACCCACCGCCAGCGCCTCTTGGGGTATCGGAAGCGCCCAAAGTAGGGCTGGGCAGGCGCCCAAAACCGGTCCCAGGGTTGGCAGCTAGCTGCTGCAGTTGCTGCAGCAGGCCCTGCGTATGCTGCTGCTGCTGCTGCTGCTGCTGCTGCTGCTGTTGCTGCAGGTACTGCGCATCTGCGCGCCCCATGCCAGCCCCGTCACTGCTGTTGCTGCTGGCAGCAGCGGCAGCGGCAGCAGCAGTGGTAGGGCCACGGTAAGCAGGGATGCCAGGGAATGCAGAGCTAGCCGCACCCATACCCCAGTGTTGCTGCTGCTGCTGCTGCTGCTGCTGCTGCTGCTGCTGCTGCTGCTGCTGCTGCTGCTGCTGCTGCTGCTGCTGTTGAAACTGGTGGTGAGGTGGTATTGGAGGCTGCAGTTGTTCCTGCGGTTGCAGTCCATGCAGCCCACCAGTAGGAAGCAGGGAGGGTAGTGCAAGGCGCTGCTGCTGCTGCTGCTGCTGCTGTTGCTGCTGCTGTTGGGGCCTTGCGTTGGGTGGCAGCAGCAACGCGCCCCGCGGCCCTGTCGGTAATACCTGCGGCTGCTGCTGCTGGTAGTACTGCTGCTGCTGCTGGTGGTGGTACTGCTGCTGTTGCTGCTGCAGCTGCTGGTGGTGGTGGTGCTGCTGCTGCTGTTGCTGCGTGTGAGTGGGCTCTGTTTGCTGCGGCAGGTTTGGCCCTATGTCAAAGTCTATCATCACATTCCTCACCATCAAGCTCACATCCCTGATAGCCTGCCTACCCACAACACTCAACACACGGCGTGGTGGCCCGTACTGCTGCTGCTGCTGGGGCTGCTGTGTTGAGGAGAACCTGCCTGCTGCTTCTGCCACTGCCGAGAGTGTTGGAGCTCCCAAACCTGGCTCAAGTAGACCTGAACCTGGCCCACTGCTGATGCCAGGACTTGACTGCCGTACCCCTGTTGGGCCAGATTAGCCGCGTCTCGGCAGCCCGTATGGGCCAGGTTGGGTTCTGCCTCCACTGAAGGCTGGCCCAGGTGCAGCAGCAGGACCTGGCCCAGGTGGCGGCCTGTTGAACCGATCGTTGGACCGGGTAGGACCTGAGGAGGTGGGCCGGATAGCGCCTGAGGAGGTGGGCCGGATAGGGCCTGAAGAGTTGCTGCTTGTCAGCACAGACATGAGGAGGGCTGGGTCTGGGCCTGTAGGAAAAGGAAGGGCCTCCTCTGCTGCTGCTGTGCTGGTGAAGCTGGTGCTGCTGAGCCAAAAGCTCCAGAAGCAGCGACAACATGTTCTGTCATAGCACCAGCAGTACTGCTTGTGCCACCAGTGGAGCCCCCTGTTGCAGCTAGCCCTGCCTGCTGCTGCTGCTGCTGGTGCTGCTGCTGCTGCTGCTGCTGCTGCTGCTGCTGCTGCTGCTGCTGCTGCTGTTGTATTGAAGGCAGGCCAGCTGCTGGTGACATCCGAGCAGCAGCAGCCCTGTTACCTGCCATAACACTGCCTGCACCATCACCCCAGCCACCTGCAAGCTGAGCAACACCAACAGACCGCAATGCCGCTGCTGCACCAGCAGCAGCAGCAGCAGTATAGCTTCCTAACCCCACTGCCTGCCCAAGGCTGATACCTGCTGAACTGGACCTCCCACCATCCTCATCCTCTGCTGCTGCTGCTGCTGCTGCTGTTGCGGTGTCTCCCGGTACCACCGTGAGAGCAGCAGCGATGTTGCCGCAGGAGCGGTACATCTTAGTCAGCATTGCTCTGCGGTAATTCACTTGAGTTTGGTCCTGGAAGGACCAACCGCTGACAACAGCCTGAACTGCTGCCTGCATGTTGGTGGGCGGTGGCTGTGGGCCAGCAGCAGCAGCAGCAGCAGCAGCAGCAGCAGCAGCAGCAGAAGTGTGCAAATGCTGGGGCTGTTGGTGCTGCAGGCTGAGTTGAGTTTGGAAAGAAGCCAATGATGGTGGGCGCATGGCACTGCTGCTGCTGAGCCGCAGCGCCTGCTGCTGCTGCTGCTGCTGATAGTGGAGCAGCACGCTGTGTGGCATCTGAGGTGGCCCAGCAGCAGCAGCAGCAGCGGAAGCCCTAGCCGCTTCCGCTATAATTGGAGGCTTAGCAAGCAATGCTAGGCCGCCCAAGTCTTCTGACCCCGCACCCATGAGCAGCTGTGGCCTCACACTGCTACTGCTGCTGATGGCAGGCACCCTTGCTCCTGCTGCTGGTGTTGCTGGGTCAAGCTGGGTACTAGACGGTGCACCACCTGCTGTTGTACCCCTGCCAGCAGAAGTGCTAGCAGCAGCACCAGCAGCTGTTAAACCCTGCAGCTGATCCAAAAGTGCCCGCCTGCCTTGCTGTAGCGCATTCACATCGAACCCTGCAATCTGCCCGCTGCTTAGTGCTGCTGACAGCGCTTGGAACGGCACTGCTGCTGCTGCTGCTGCTGAAGGAGGGCCAGAGGCGTCTGCCAGGCTGTGCGGTACTGCTTCTGCTGCTGCTGCGGTTGCTGGCGCAGCAGCTGTGGTGCCCTTAGGGCTGGGGGTGTCTTCGTTTTGAGCCATTATGATCTGCAGGAGTTCATTTGCTGCTTCACTGCTCAACGCGCTTCTGATCCCATACCTCAGCAGCCCACTGCTGGGAGCCACACCCCCACCCGCTGACTGCAAACCTGGGGAGCGTCCTCTTCCTCCTGCTGCTGCTGCTGCTGCTGCTGCTGCTGCTGCTGCTGCTGCTGGTGCGGAGGGTCCCGCCTGACCGAGGTACCCCCTAGCTGGCGGGGGCAGCCCCCCCGCTGCTGCTGCTGCTGCTGCTGCTGCTGCTGCTGGGGGAGAGGTGCGTGCCTCTGATGCGGCCTGCCTCAGTGAATGCAGCAGGGAGAGGGTCTGCCGCACTTTCTTGCTGTTCAGCAGCGGCAGTAGGCTACTGAAGGCTGGCAGCAGACTGCTGCTGGCCCCTGCCCCTAGGAGCTGACCTGTTGAAGTCACTGGCTGGCCCAAGCCACCTGCCCCCTCCTGCTGCTGCTGCTGCTGCTGCTGCTGCTGCGGCATGAGCTGGCAGACTGCTGCTGCTTGCTGCACAAAAGGACTTGCTGTTGTAAGGTCATCGAGTGGTCTGGTGGGTGCTGTATGTGATGTGCGTGGTGCTGCTGCTGTTGCTGCTGATGTGCTGTCATCACCAAAGCCTGCAGCAGCAGCAGCAGCAGCAGCAGCCGCGGCTGCTAAGGCTGTTGTAGCAGCAGCGCTGCTAGGGAAGCTTGGCACGGGTGCACCAGCTGGCTGCTGCTGGTGCTGCTGCTCCTGCTGCTGAGCCATGATAGCTTGCATCCAAGGATGTTCCATGAACGAATCTTTTGTGAGGACACTGGCGCGTGCCCGCACTACCTTGGGCGTAGCGTACCCTGCCTCTGCTGCTGCTGCAGCCGACTGAGGGGGTGGGGTGCTGCAGAAAGCAGAACCTCTGATAGTGTTGGGGTGGGGGCCTGACACAGTGATTGGGGTAACCACCCCTGCTGCTGCTGCTGCTGCTGCTAGTAGGGCTGGGCTTGTGTGCTGGCTGCTGCCACCAGCAGCAGCAGCAGCAGCAGCGGCGGCGGCGGCTGGTGCTATGTGCAGGGTGGGTGTGTAGTGCTGCATTGCGATGGAGGGTGACTGGGCAGAGTGAAGGTAGGGGCTGCCGGTATTGCTGCTGCTGGCGCGCTGCACCTGCCCTCGTATCAGCTGTGCTTTGAGTTCTGCTGCCAGATCGGCAACCTCCTCAACAACAGCAGCAGCAGCCACAGGTGTGCTGGTTGTATCACCACCCTCATCCAAAGCGGCAGCTGCAGGAGCACCACGAGGGGCGAACCCTGACTGCCCCACCAGCTGTTTTGTGTCAACAACTGCGGGGTCTGCTGCTGCTTCTGCTGCCGCTGCCGCCATTGTCGCTGCGGCAGCTGTTCTGGGGTAGCTGGGGCAGTGGACCGCTGCGGCAGGAATGCTGAGCCCCGCGCCTGCTGCTGCTGCTGCTGCTGCTGTTGTTGGTGATGGTGGCTGGCCTGAAGGTGAGCGCTCTTTGAGGGTGGCAGCAGAGCCGAGCAGGGCACCCATCCAGCTGGCCTTGGGGGACACAGAGAACCTGCATGCAATGGGTGGGGCACACAAGTGCCTGCATTGTGAGTGAAAAGGAGTGAGGAGCTTGCTGGCTGCTACCTACTATCAAACAGGTAGAAGTCCCTGGACTTGGGGCGACACTGACAACATCAGGCATGGCCTGCAATGCACTACGCATGAAACTGCATGGAGCTTGAGTTGAGTTTGTGGCTGGGTGAAACCACTCACACTGGCAAAAAGAGAGAATGAGAGAGCGGCCTCATGGGTTGAAAGCCAGTGACGGATGGCAATGCACAGCATGTTCTGTGTGAGTTGGGATGATGCTGTGCTGGGCTTCCATATTGGCAGAATGAATGCATTTACACATGCTGCGATGTTGAGAGGCCCAGACACCGCTGAACCGCTGTAAATTGCAGCACTTTGTACCAACTTGGCAGGCTGCCCACTTCGCCAAGGTTTCTAGCACTCAATGCGTGCCGCACTCACCCAAACTTTGTGTTGAACAGGTCCCCGGTGGAAATGCGCCGCACCACCTCAGACACTGCCCCACCTTCTGCCAGCAGGTCAGCCAGCACACCTGACTCCAGGTCGGTGGACACCCGCCGCCTCACACCAGCAGCAGCAGCAGCAGCAGCAGCAGTACCACCACCATCAGCAGCAGTGGCAGTGGGGCCGCCCTGCATGCTGTGGCTGCTGGGGCGCCGCGCTGTTGCGGCAGCAATGGCGGCAGCGGTGGCAGTCTTCCCAGACGCAGCGGCGGCAGCAGCCTCAGCAGCAGCCTGAGTGGCAGTGGGACCGCCCTGCATGCTCTGGCTGCTGGAGTGGCGGGCTGTTGCGGCAGCAATGGCGGTAGCAGCAGCAGTGACAGTATTTCCAGCTGAAGCGGCGGCAGCAGCCTCAGCAGCTGCTGCAGCAACAGCGTCGTCAGGGCTGCCTTGGCGAGGCAGAGCAGCTGGTGCATGGGCCGTGCTGGCACCTTGCTCCTGCTGTTGCTGCTGCGGTGGCTGCTGTGGCTGCAGCTGCTCCTGGCTGCGGACCGCTTGCTGCTGCTGCACAGGTGTGGGCGCCTCTGCATGTGCTGATGCAGGACTCCTTGGGGGTGGTGTGATTTTCCGCACCTTTCCTGCAGGTGGGTGTTCAGTCGTGGCTGCTGCTGGGCGCTTCAGGTTGCTGCCGGATGCATGGACCCCTTCCTCATCCTCTTGCTGTTCTTGGTGCTGATCTGCTGCGTCTTGCATGTCAACCTCAGCTGCTGCTGTTGTTTGGTTTGCTGTGTCCTGCAGATCTGTGGGTGGTGCTGGCAGCTGCACAGCCTGCTCATGCTGCTCAGAGCTGCCTGCTGCTGCTTCTGCAGCCCTCAGGCCTTCTGTTTCAGGTGGCGAGGCTGGTAAATGCTGCATGGCCTGCTGGCTGGGTGTGACACTGTTTCCTAGCAGCTGCACCTGGGGTGGAGGACTGTATGGTTGCTGATCGCTGCTTTGAGCAGGGGTTCATGCGGTGAAGCCAACCCTTGGACGCATCTGCAGCAGCAGCAATTGCGGCAGCAGGGGTGTGGACAACCGTTGGAGGGATGCAGCTATGGTGATGCAGACCTTTGCATTGACGTTGGAAGCTTGCTTGGGAAAGCCCCAGCATCTTGATGCTGGCAGGCATGGCTGGCGGACAATGCAGCTGCAGCAGTTACAACTCCGTCGGTGCTGCATCGTAGGGATCGTAGGGGGCAACCAGACATAACCTTACCAATGACTTTGGGCCCGATCAGTAATGATGCGACGAAACTGGCCTCTGCGCAGCGCAGGACGAAACTGGAAAGAAGGTCGACGGGGCAGCCGCGATCGGCGGTTTTGGCAGACTGAAGGATACAACATCCGACGTTTTCTCGATCAATATGCTGAGCGGCTCCATGCAGCATGCAGCTCGTCACAGCTGAGGTCCAAGGGTTGGCAGTTGCAAAACCGGCACAACACTGTTTTCGACGTCAGATGATACTATCAAAATCCACTCAAAACATTACCAATCGACGACATTCTCGTCGTGTGGTGGTGAAAGGCCAGCCTACCACCTTCAGCAGGGACATCCCAGTGGTGTGTCATTGATGAAACACCACTTGCACACTGCCTGGCATGAGCTGCCCCAGCACTACGTCCGCATTGCGTTACTGTAGCACCCTTGTCATACAGCCACAAACAGTGTCGCCCCATCAAACAACGCCAACCCATAGATATAGTCAGACACCCACTCGACCATCCAGCCATTCAGCGTAATCTTCGTCTTCTGTCAGTCACAGTCAAAATGCAGGCCCAACAACACCCATCGCTCTGTCTAGCTACATGTACACCACCACAGCAAACAGCCTCCAATGATCACCAAGAGGAGGGTGGCAACTGCTCCCCCTCCTTCAAGCCCTTTGCCCAGCGGGCCGAGGTCAAATTGCCTCCCTCATCGTACGACTCTGCCACACCCGGGATGTTCAGGCCGCTTTTGAGGGCCTCCTTGCCAGTGGACACCCAGCGCCCAGGTGGCGGCCGCCGCTTCCCACTTGGACTCCACACCTGCACCAGCCCCACCACACACGCGCACAAAGCAAACTGTCATGTATCCAACTATTCAAAACATGCACATTGCAGCGTGTATCACAGTTTGCAACAAGCTGCAGGCAGCAGCGTATCTCGTTTGCAACAACACCTGAACTTGCCCCACCACGCGCATACACATGCACATGCACATGCAGCGGATGTTACGGTGTGTCGCAAGGCTGGAGGCAGCAGCATGGCTGTGTCTGGTGGAGTCTGGCTGTCTGGTGGTCAACATCAGCCCACAGCCTGCCTGAGCGCAATGTGGCAACCTGCATGCTGCTTTTGCAGGGAATTGAGGCATGGCAAACGTGGTGCAGTCACAAACATGCTCTTCTCCTTGGCTGACACACAGTGCCTGGCTTTTCTGCATCAGCCATCTGTATCTCTCACATACTCTCTCGCACACGCTCTGCTGAGGGCCTCTGCTGCTCACCTCGCCCCAACCTGCATACCCTCCCTCCAAGCGCACTGCGCCCGTATATGCTGCCGCCGCCAGCTGCTGCAGCGCAGAGTCACTCAGGACCCCGCCATCAGCACACATCTGCAGGAGCACAGCAGCAGAGAGGGAAAGACATGTCACGGTAGTCAGCTGCTGCTGCTGCGTGCTGCTGGGTGACGCGCTTACATGCAGGGCAGGTACCAGGCTGCAGAATGCATCAGGATAGATCCGTGTTTGTCGCTGCGCAGCACGCTGCACGCTATGCTTTATTGCATTAGCACTGCTGTCACAACACTGCTCCAAGCGCTGCAGCGCCTGCTTTCTGGGCAGTCGCTGCGCAGTATTGCCAAGTGTGCGCTCCACGAGGCGACGCTGTTGCTGGGCTGTTCCTGAGCTACGCTGCTCAGCTGCCAGATTCCTGCGCTTACCAGGACTGCTGGCACGACTGTGCTTGCCTTAATATTTTCAAGCTTTGCAGGCAACAAAGGAGCCCTCCAGTTGCTGCCCTAGACTGGTGCTGAACTTGCCTCCCTCCCAAACGAGCAGTCCTCAACCTGTCATATCAGCTGTGCTCGCAGTTCCCAACCTGTGCTGGCCCTTTTGCATTTGGCCATGCTGCTTGCTGCTGCGGCAACTGCTGCTGGTACAGTAAGCCTCCTCACCACTAGAAGCTTTGCGGCTTTGGACACTTGAGAAGCAACCTGTTGAGCAGCAGAGTACAGCCAGCCAGTGAGAACAGGTGATCGGAAATGTTGTTGATCTGTAGCGGCCAGCCGCAGGTGGGACGAAGGTGCTGAAGCAGGGACCCAGGATGCGTGCGCCGAATGTGTGTGCCAATGCAAATTGCTTGCGCAGCACATGTGCACGTTTGCAAGCAAGCGGTGGAAGCAGCCTGGGCTGCTGGGGGTCAAGCTTAGCATAGCTGATGCTGGTGTTCAAATAGTAGTGGCTCCTCATTGTTCCTGCCGCCCTGCTGCACAGGTTGCTGAGTGTGACTCCAACTCATGACAGTCTGTGGCAGCTGCAGGCCTTCAAGCTGAAAAGCTGTTGCACCCACTGCTCGAGCAGGATTCCCTAGCCCTTGAGTGCATGTGTGTGCGTGTGAGCATGTGTGTCGCACCTCATCTAGAAATCGCTGGTTGGGGGAGCCATCATTCAGCAACACAGGAGCATTGATGCTGCACCTGCTGGGCTTGGTGATATGTCGTTGGTCATAATCTCTGGCTGAGCGCACATCCAGGATCTTGTAACCCTCTCTTTCAATCAGTCGCTTGGCTTCCTCTGCGTTCATGCTGACTGCTGCACAGCGCGTGAGTCGCTGCTGGAGACAGGGCCTGTTGGGGGTTGGTACTGCAGGTGCAAAAGGCCTGCGACAGGGCAATTCACAAGCACAGAGGGAAAGGGAAAGGCTGCAACCGTCTGACAAAGTCCATACTTGCCTTGGCCGTGACATGCTCCTCCAACCTTGCTTGCTGACACGCTAGTCTTCTAGGGTCCTGACCCCACTTCCTGCCTGCCTGCCGCTGGTGGTGGAGGCCATTGTCTAGACACAGGCTGTCGGTGGTGACCAATGTCTAGTCAGGGCCAGAGCAGATGCAATTGCATGTATGTGCTTTGGGACGGCTGAGAACACTACACATCACCTGTTTCCAGGCAGCCTGGCTGGAGATGAGGTGAGGGGCTGACATGGCCTGCACTGCTGCTGCATGTTGGATGTGTACAGAGTTCCCATGGACACCCAAAGTACAAGCGCTTTTAAATGGTATTTTGATGCATCTGCTCACATGGTAAGCTGCTGGAAACGATGTTGACTCATTGTTGATCCGCCATTGACCCACCCGACAGGTGGGCGGTTCACCCAAGCCCCATCAAGCCTGCTCATGTTCAAAGAAACAAACAGAAGCAAATGCTGCAATGCTTTTACAGCTGGCTGACGGCTGAATTTGATCACTGCATTTCAGTCATTGACTTGCGGCAAGGGTCCTCACACAAACCTCTTGATGGAGCAGCACAGCCGTTCCTGATGCCATAGACAGCTTAAAGCGAGCTGACAGACACCACATGAAACAGGTGGGAAGCAGGCTTCGGTTGCCGCAGACCTGACGCATCTGCTGCTGCAGATGCACCTCACGAGCAGCTGATGCCCCTGCTTTGTTTGTATGCATGTGCGCAGATATGTGGCCTGCTGCAGGTGCATGCAGTGCACTGCCTTCTGTTGTTGTGCACCTGCAGCAGTTGGCTGGGCCATGCAGGAGCAGCAGCACCGTGTGCTGAGGGCGATCCAGTGGTCTCCCCATGTCCATCAGCACTTGCGGCTGCTCAGGCACTTACAGGCAACAATCCCCAGCTCCCAGTTTCCAACGCAGCATTCAGCGGCAAGTGCCAAACTCTTGCAGAGGGCATGCTGCTGATCACGGACTTTGGCTGTCATTATCTGGCGGCACAGATGCCGCTGGGTGAGTGGGTGCATGCAGGATCCCTGGGCCCAACTGCTGTGCATGGACCACGAGCCCAACAAACCCAGCGACTGCTGTACGTGCAAGCACAGATCTAGGGTTTGGCTCAGTGGAAACGGGACCAGCTGCAGGTGGCATCGAGCAAGCTGTCGGCAGCAAGCTGCCGGTTCCTAAGCAGCAGTGTGCTGCACGTGGTGGCAGTTTGCTATGGTGTTGCAACTGCCCTGCGCAGGCCTCCACAAACAGCCGAACAGCCCTATACTCGCAGCCTAGCATGCCATGCCATGCCGTGCCATGCCATGCATCTGAGAGCACGTTTGCAGCACATGCAGTGTCTGAGCAGCTGATTATCAATGCTGCCAGATTGGTGTTGTCCTGGAATCAGCCTGGTGTTTGAATTGATTTTCTGACATTGCCGGCTGTCATGCACAACTAGCTGTCACTGCCGAGCACACACATGACACAGCAGTAATTACTGATTACTAATTATAATGGGCAGGGGCTGCCCCGTATGTTGCCTCGCTGGAATGTTTGCCGCAGGTGCTTTGGTCCTAAGCAATGGGGATGCCAGGATCGCTGCCATCACCAGCAACACAGACCCTGAGAAGACACTGGCACATGGCACGGGCAGCAGTGATCCAGATCTGGCAGCAGTGTCAGCAGCGTCAGGAGCGGCAGCACAGCTCCTAAAGGATGAAGTGCTCCTGACCTTTGATATCACACCTACAGCCAGTGGACCCCTGGCATTCCAATATGTTTTTGGATCCGAGGAAGGTGGGTATCTGCCCTTGAAGCAGGCCTGTCACTATCGTCAGCCAAGCCTTATGCCCGAAATGACAGCCAGAAATGCTTGACAGTCAACTGAATGTTCATCCTGCTGCCTTGTTCTATGCAGTATATTCCACAAATTACGCGTACAATGACATCTTTGGCTTCTTCATTTGGGATTCCACTGGGTCACCTGTCAACGTTGCGGTACTGCCAAACACTACCGACCCTGTCTCCATATTCACAGTGAATGCGCAGCGCAGCACGTACTACATCCCAAATAAGTTTGGGTCTGCAACAAAAGCGACAGAACTCAATGGCCTGACCACTTTGCTGAAAACGGCTGACTATCATGTATCTGCTGGGACCACTTACCATGTGAAGCTTGGGATAGCCGATGGGTCTGATGATGGTCTTGACTCAGTTGTATGGATCCGTGCTGGATCTGTTCGGTTCAACATCAAGGATTGTGCAGGAGGATGGGTTCCACACACTTGGGTCCCGTTGCACGGCATGTGCACGGGAGCATGTGAGGGAGGAGAAGGGTTGCTGCCTGAAGTCTACTTTGTCACTGTCGCAGCGGCAAACGGTAAGATACAAGGACATTTTGTGCATGTGCTGGCCACTGCATGTCGGATGTAGGTCCTTTTAACCCTTTAAGGGCGGGAGGCCAGTTTACTGCCCATAACTTTGAGAAGCGATTGCCGCTCGCTCAATTGGTGTATAGACAAGCTGAGCATGGATTCTGAAAGCCTATGACATCTGAATTACGTTTACAGCGCACGCGTTGTGTGATGCGCACACATGCGTGCGCAATCAGGGACTGACTGCGAGCTGTATGTCAGCAGTAGTGGATGCTGACCCCGGGCTGCCACAGGACTGCACATCAAGATGGTTTAACATGATGTAATTGTTATAGTACTTATTTCATATGGTTTATGAGTGTCTGGTAGCGGCTGCAGCGGCCTCTTGTACTGTTTGTGCGTTGCGATCCCTCACACCAGCAGCAGCATACACAGCCGCAGAGCTGCCACCATATGCAGTATAAAACGTTTGGATTACATTACATCTTTGGTATGAATGAGTTATGTTATCATCGTCGCTGTCTCCATCGACTTTGGCCTACTTTCGTGCCATGGGTCAGCAGGGGCCCCACGCACCCCTGCAGAACAAGGGCCCCAACTATCAGTTTTACAGATAATTGGAACACTGCGTCGCTGTGGTTGGACACTAGACACATGTCCGTAAAAGCTTGACGCTGGCGGCGGGTGCGAACGGCTGGTAACAAGCCATCACACGCATCCCTTTCTAGATGTTTGACTGGTCAACCATTGGTTGACTTTATCAGACTGGTTTGTGCTCACCGTGCCCGCGATGAGCCTGGGAGCAGCAGCATGTGGTTACACATCATCTTGTTGACCTCTGCTCCAAGGTTGAACCCAATTGGCCAAGTGCAGCCAAAGTTATTGCTGTTTCCATTTAAGGGGTCAGGTGGCCAAAAATGTGAGAATAATCCCGCCCTTAAAGGGTTAACATGCTTACCATCCAGTATTGGTGTGGTGCTGTCTTGAGCGGCACCGGACGGGTGCCCGCTGAAATGAGTTGACCAACATGATGTCTTCTGACGTATTGATATGTTAGTTCAGCTGCACAGTCAAGGCATGAGAGCTAATGGACGTATATCCACAAGCCGACGTCACAACCCTGCCCCTCCTAGGACTAATGAAGGGGTAGCCGCCAGGTTGATATGGGACGTGTATGGCTGTGTGCATGCCTGCTGTTCAGGTGGCAATGAGTGCCCATTTGTCAACGGCACCACAAGGCTGTCGACACAATGTGAAAACAATGACCCTTGCCCAGTCAACTGCACAGCAAGCTGGCAGACAAACGGCAACTGCACGGGCCAATGCTCTGGCGGGGCCGGATTCACCCCTGAGGTGCGCTGTGTCAGACCCGCTGCCGCTGCGCCTGCGACTGTGCGTGCAAGGCAATGGTTGTCCGGCCAACATGTCCATGTGGTAACTCCCTCTCATGTAATGCCATCCGGTGCCTGGCCCGGTGCCTGGCAAAGTAACCCTTGCTACAAGCCTCAGGCTGGAGGCTCCTTCACTGAGAATACTGTTTTGCCACTATGCGCAGGTGTTTCATGTTTCCAGCCCTGCCATGTATGGTGGCAGCTGCCCGCACACAAATGGCACCACCAGGCTCACGCTCCCATGCAACAACAGCATACCCTGCCCGCCTCGAGACTGTGTGGGGTCTTGGGTGGCTGGCAGCTGCTCTGGGGATTGTGGGGGAGGCGAGGGCTTGCTACATGAGAAGTTTATCGTGACAGTCACTGCTGCATACAACGGTAAGTGCACCCAATGTTTTACATCATATACCTAGCTGCAACCTACCTTGACATCAGGTATGAGTGTGGCGGGACTGGCTGCTTTGTTGAGTGCTCGTCACAAATGGAGCGACGAGGAGCAGCGGTGCCGCTGGCAGTGGGTCACAGCCCATGGCTCCAAAACCCTCGCCAGCACTGCTGCATTTGCCAATGAGTATGTCTCCATGAAGCCATGGCAGCCAGCAAATGCATGGTTTGATTGAGATGTGAGTGACCTAAGTGTGTGACTGTGTCGTGCCTGCCTTGACTTCCAGGCACTGAGTGCCCAGTCTTGAATGGCACCACCAGACTGGAGCAGGTATGGGGGTCAAGGGACCCTTGCTGCTGATTGACACTGTGCCATCAATTGTTGGGGATGCTTGAGGCTGGCAGTGCATGATCATACTCAGATGGGTTACCGAATGCGCCTTGGCTGTCACTGACAGGGCCTGCTGCAATGAACGTACCCAAAGTAACACAAAGTGTGGATCTCTGCATTGATAGCCTGCTGTCTCTGCCCCGTTGCTGTAATAGCTGATCTCTTCCCCGGGGGAGGGGGGGCAACTTGCTATTGACACACAGTGCTTTGTTGCTGCATTGTTGTGCCTCTTGCAGCCCTGCAACAACACGATACCCTGTCCAATCAACTGCACGGGAAGCTTCCAGGTGCTCAACAGCACACTCTGCACAGGTGAAGAGGGTGGAGGCCCCTGCGGCAGGGTGATGGGTGCTTAGATGGCGACACTGTTACTTTTGCCTGTTGAAATTGAGCAGGACAAGCCAACAAGATCCTTCTCAGCTTGGAAGCAACTTGCAACACAGTCGATTCTGCTCTGCCAGACGTTGTCGGACTGTGCTGTTGTCTAGTGATGCCAACTGCAACTGGTGCCGTAACTTACTTTGCTTGAAGCAGTGCAGTGTGTTTTTCACGACGCTGTGCAGGTCACTGCAGTGGCGGAGATGGTTTCATTCCTGAGACCTACATCATTGAGCAGGAGGCCATGCATGGTGGGCTGACCTTTCCTCACAGCAACAACACAATCAGGTGTGCTGCAAACGCTGTCGCTGTGTGACTCAGTGCTAGCAGCTTATTTGTCGCTGAGCGAGCTTACGTTTCGAATCTTATGTGTTGCCCTGTAAGGACTGTTTGCGCACTGCAGAGCTGCTGTCTGGCAGAGCTTGCTAGTTTGTTGTCCCAACAGGCGTGCGCTGATGGCTCGCCCACCCACCATGAACAAAACGGCCCTTGCTTTCTAATCATGGTTTGCAGGACGGCGATCAACTGCACAAACCAGGAGCCATGCCCCCCAGTGGATTGCACGGGTGTGTGGTTGCCAGCAGGGCCCTGCGAAGGGCCGTGCGGGGGCGGCTCAGGGCTTCTGCCGGAGACGTTCAATGTCACACGACAGGTGCGCAACACCCCAGCGGAAGCTGTCACTAGAACGCGCAGCATGAGCTTCATAGCTGCATGAGCCACAGGCACTGCCATGAACGGTGTCATGCTATGCCTGTCGTCCTGCCCTGCCCCGTTGGATATTGGCAGCAGTAGTGTGTTCAGACTACCACATCACAGCTTGTGTGCTGTACTCCAGCAGACCAGCTCTGTAGCACAATCAATCACCAGCCAAACACTCAGTACTACAACCCTGAGTCTAAAGGGATGTTGACAACACCAGGATTTATGGGCTCCAGTTGGTGGACCCCCAGCTAGTTGCGCAAAGAGCTTGTGCCGTGATGCTGTTGCATCTTGCATATTTCCTGAACCAGGCGGCGTATGGAGGGGCCAACTGTACCGCAGCTCAGGATGAGCATCGCTTGGTTACCTCTTGTTTCAACAACACACCCTGCCCTATCAACTGCGTGGGCAACTGGACCTTCAGCGGCGGTTGCACAGGGGCATGTGGGGGAGGGAACGGGACGCAGCCAGAGCGCTACACTGTGACGACAACAGCACAGTGGGGCGGAGCACCTTGTCCCGTGGCGGACGGGGTCATGCGTTCCGTGCTTGATTGTGTGAATGAGACTCCTTGCCCAGTGCCTTGCAACTACACCTATGTACAGATCGGCAACTGTACAGGTGGGTTGGACTGGCAGCCTGTGCGTGCAGTGTGATACGAGTGATCATGTATGGCAGTTAAAGAGCATGTTTGGCCGTCACATACACCCACGTACCATATGCCGCTAGAGAGGAGTGAACTTGGTGCAGTGTTGCCATAATCAGATCAGCATGCAGCGCAGATTGTATCAGTTTGTGCTGTTCCAATGGTATGCTGACTGCT
Source organism: Desmodesmus armatus (assembly GCA_007449985.2). Taxonomy (NCBI): domain Eukaryota; kingdom Viridiplantae; phylum Chlorophyta; class Chlorophyceae; order Sphaeropleales; family Scenedesmaceae; genus Desmodesmus; species Desmodesmus armatus. The sequence goes on from VIIQ02000638.1 coordinate 26,482, forward strand.
GCTTGTTACACGGGCGCCAGCAGCTTCATGTCACGTACCATCTCATGAATGCCATGCACAGTGTGCCAACAACCAATCAATCATCCATTTGACCACCAACAGGTTGGCCACTCGACCAAGCCACGCAACCACCGTGCTTGCTGCTTGTCACCATGCAGGTGCCTGTGGTGGAGGGCCCGGGACCCTGCCGGAAAGGTTCATCATCACTGATCCTGCACTGCATGGTGGCACCTGCCCCTTTGCAAATTGGACCACACATTCAACCAAACCGTGCACAAACACCAATGTGTGTCCACCTGTGAACTGCGTCGGCAGCTTTACCAACTGGGGTTTGTGCAATGGCACATGTGGAGGTGAGGCCGGGGATGGGGCTGTTCCTCCCCTCATCCTCTGTTGCTCGGCAGGACACCCCCAATATGCCAGCATAGTCACTAATTGACAGCGTCATGCAGTTGTGTGCAGAAATGAAGCTTGTTTGACTATTTGGACCCTGAGGCTGTTGTGCAAATGCTTTCAAGCAGCACCGCACGCAAATTCTGCCTTTGAAGTAGGCGCAAAGCTGCAAATTTGCATGACTGCCGGCGATGTGTCAGGACTCAGCTATCATATCATAATGACCTCACCACCTTGTGAAGTGGTTAGGCTATCGATGGATTGACTGGAGTGCAGAGGATCGTTTCTGCCTCAGTGGGATCCCTAGCAACTGAGCCTGGACAGTGGATAGCAACTATGCCTTGTCAACTCCGTCCTGGCTTGAGCCTTGGAGAGAGGACGTAGCAGGGCTGCTACCGAGAGAGAGACTGAACTGGACTTGGGAACCTGATAACGATGTTACAACAACAACGCACTGATTGATGGTAGCATAAGCAGAAGCCTCGATGCCAGACAGGCATGCGTTCAAGAGACAGAGTGTGGGACACTCTCGAAACCTAAACCTGGAAACCGACCGCGATGAGACTGCGATCAGAGAACAACACAATAATAATATACTATTCAACGGCTTAATCACTGCATCATGCCCCCTCTCCCTGAGGCAACGTCCACGCTTGCCAATACGCCAACAGCACTGTGAAGTATTGTGCCAAAATCCAGGATGGTATTGAAATAAGACCAGCATAAGTACCATTGAAAGAAAACCATGCTACACCCGCTGCGGAGACGTAACGGCGGAAACGCTTGCGACGCCTTAAGCTGCGGGGAGCGACAGCCGGCTGGTTGACCGCATGATGAGAAGCCTCAAACGCAGCCACTACATCATCGTCAATGTGTGCCAAAGGCTCGCAGGTGTCATCCTCGGGGCCATAGCCAAGCCAGCGAACCAAATATTCCACGCGCTGACCGCGACCATAGCGCCTTGTGCGCTTGTCCAGTAACCTGTCCACCGTAAAACGATTTTCGTCCTCATTGACTGGAGGTGGATGGGTAAGAGCAGCTCTCCGCTACCACTGAAGTGGTTAGGCTATCGATGGATTGACTGGAGTTCACAGGATCGTTTCTGCCTCAGTGGGATCCCTAGCAACTGAGCCTGGACAGTGGAAAGCAACTATGCCTTGTCAACTCCGTCCTGGCTTGAGCCTTGGAGAGAGGACGTAGCAGGGCTGCTACCGAGAGAGAGACTGAACTGGACTTGGGAACCTGATAACGATGTTACAACAACAACGCACTGATTAATGGTAGCATAAGCAGAAGCCTCGATGCCAGACAGGCATGCGTTCAAGAGACAGAGTGTGGGACACTCTCGAAACCTAAACCTGGAAACCGACCGCGATGAGACTGCGATCAGAGAACAACACAATAATAATATACTATTCAACGGCTTAATCACTGCACCTTGCCACTGTAATAGGCTCTGCCCACATTGTCGTCATGGTCAGGCTGGCCCTGTTCCTAGCAGCATAGCAGTTCGATATGGTGTAAGTGCAGGCTCCAAAAGAAAGCCAACCAATACCAATACCAATATTGCAGGGGGTTAACCCTCTTCCCCGGCACTGGCCAGCGAGCAGATCTGCTCATGGGGGCTTTCACATGTATTAGCACCCTTCCTCTTCGCATTCGAGCAATGCTTTTGTTGGGGTCAGCACAATGCAGTGCGCGCAATGCGGAGCTCCCTCAGGTGCTGTTGTTAGAGATGGGGGTGTGTTTATCCTGTTGTGTTGTTGCAGGTGGTCCTGGCATGCAAAGGCAGAGATTCACCATCACCACACTAGCGGCATGGGGTGGGCAGAACTGCTCGGAGGTGGCAAATGCGGTGCGGTTCATCAACTGCACCAACACAGGTGAATGACAGACTCTGTCTTGGAGACCTGGATGCCTGTGCCACGACACACAGGAGGTCTGCTTGTCTTACACTGCACCTTGAGTAGCCTCAGCAACTGTGCCTTCAGGAACATGCCGCGACCTTGTGCAGGCTCTTTTTGTGTTAGGCATGCGTGTGTGTATAAGAGGGTTGACACGTTGTATTCATGAACGGTTCATGAAAGCAATGTCACGTGTACATGCCATGTGTACACACTGATGCTCGTTGCACAGTACCCAACAACCGAGCTGGCTTGCAAGCTCAATTACCTGCTGACAGCATGAGGCTGCATGTGCAGTGGCTGCCGCGGAAAGGACAACCATGTGTGCTGCAATGAGAATAGCATCCACTGCACAAACACAGTGAATGGTTCACCTTCTGTTCCGGAGCTCAGAGAGCTCGTGCCAGCCCACTCATGCCAGTCGTGGGCCTGCACAACGCAACTATGCGCCAAGGCCGCCGGTGTGTTTTGCATACACAAACTGCTGCTCGCAGCCTGCTGTCCGGTGAACTGTGTCGCAAGCTGGGTGCCTAACGGCAACTGCACTGGGGCTTGCAGCGGAGGTTCTGGCGTCCTACCAGAGAGGTGTATTGTCACAGGTGAGGTTTGTGCAGCTGGGCCCTCAACAAAGTCAGCCGTCGGTGTGTGAAACTTGAAGCCTGAAGTAGCTGGCAGGCCTTTGCATCCTTCTACAAGCGTGTCGGTGCATTTGGCATGTGCAGGATAGGGCTGCGGACAAGCCAGTGTGCTTCGAACGTCTGTAGCTTGTTATGATAGCTGTGCATGCAATAAGGTTGCCGTGCAAAGTGTCAGGAAGCTGCACAGATCAACCCGCAGTGCTGCCGACCTGCATGAATACCCTTGATCAAGTGCTTTCCTCAAAATGCTGCTGTTGTTGCTGGATAACTGGGCCTTGGAACACCCTGCTGTGTATGCAGTCCCCAATACGTGCGGGGGGAGCACCTGCATCTGCACTCCCACCGGTCCCAGTTCCACACGGGCAAGCACCCCATGCGAGAACAACATCCCGTGTCTACCAAGGAACTGTGTGGGCTCCTGGGTGGCGAGGAATTGCTCTGGCGCCTGTGGTGGTGGTCAGGGGCTGCTCTTGGAGCAGTACGTCACCACGGTTACTGCTGCATGGAACGGTACGACCACATGGCTTCTCACTTGGTGTTTGTGCTTTCATCCAAATTGCAGCAAACAAGCGTATCAGTGGAGGATCAAAGTGCTGAGCAAACTAGTGCTTTACTGCCACGGCGTCACGCTGGTATCTCTGTTGCTGCTGTTGCAGGCACGGATTGTCCAGAGGTGCATGGTGCCACACGATCAGTGCAGGTAAGGTCAGGCAGCTGGCTGCACATCAATGTTGCTGTGGTAATCGTCAAGTCTGCATGCTCGCAACATGCTTCCTTGCTGGCATGACTGCATGCCGACTAACAAGAGACATGGTCTTCTGCCTGGGAACTGGATCCAGTCCACACACAGTGCACGGCATGCAGCACACGTGCTAGTGCCATGTGCTTGCCAGAGGTGATCTTACAACCTTTTGTCGCACTGGCCCAGTGTGTGCAGTTTCTGATGCAATACTTGATGCTGGCAGTCGCGAGGCTGCTGCACATGACGTGTTGTGTGTGTCTTGTTTGCAGGCCTGCAACAACACCAACCCATGTCCCATCAATTGCACGGGGGCGTGGCAGGTGCTCAACGCAACCAACTGCACAGGGGCGTGGTGAGTGCACAAGTAATTTGTGCTGTTGTTGGTGCATGTTGATCAGTATGCAGAGTACCTTTATGCCCACAGCATGCCATGTTTATGCTTGGTCTGTGCGCCGCACAAGCTCTGGTCATGCAAAGCCATATGGCTTTGGTCGAGGCTGTGGCCTTAGTCTCCAAGTACAGGTGTCACAGCATGTACTGCAGCAGTTTTACGCAGCACAGCACACAGGACACGTTGCATTTCAGCAACATCGTGGGGATGAAATGGGTGTACGACAATGCCAGATGGCTTACACAAAGTGTTCTGGTGTGTTGTCTCACGTGGTGAATGTTTTCTGCTGCACACCCCAGCGATGGAGGAGCAGGCTTCATACCTGAAACTTTCACCAGCAGCCAGGCCGCAATGTATGGCGGCACTCCATGCAGCCATGCCAACAACACAGTAAGGTACATGAGATTGCCAATTCAGGGCTGCCTTGCCAACTCATGGCTGTTGGTTTAGCCCAATCTGGGCACAACATCATTCTGCAACAGTGGTTGGACTGCACGGAGTAGCCCAGCAGGCACTGCTACCTTTTGGCCGCCACTTGGCAAGTAGGCAATGAGGTACTGTGTTGCAGCCGTGTAGGCTGATATCTGCATTCAGCATGCTTGCAAACTGTCACAGTCCCTTACTGAGGTGCTGCGTGCCTTTTCCCCATGCAGGCATGCCATCAGCTGCAACAACACCACTCCATGCCCCCCTGTGGACTGTGTGGGCAGCTGGGTCCCAGATGGCGCATGTGTGGGAGGAGGGTGCGGTGGCGCAATCAGGTTGGGTGGCTTGAGGCCCGAAAGGTGAGCAGCAATTGCAATGACTTCTGGGATGCCTCTTGGCTAGGCAGCTTTTGTTGCTGTGATCCGTCCCTGTTTCGGGCAAGAGATCATCAGCACATGAAGTATGGTGCGCCACCTGGGTAACCTGCACGCTCCTGGAGCCCATCCATACAATCATCTATACAAGCATGCCAACCATACGTGTGCGGCAGACGATGAGTCAGTTCGAGTGTGTGTGCCCAGCAACCGCTGCGGCATTCAGTTGCAGCTTGATGTGGCTCCAACAGAAGTAGTACTAGTAGTTGCACCTTTGGGTGCACAGCATAACCAAATGCAGCCCAGCGGCGATGTAATTTTCTTCTAACAACCTTCCTCTCCCGCCAGATATACCTAAACCACACAGGGTGGCGCCGCCACCTTGTATCTGGGCGTCGCCGGCGCCCATATACACCTGCTACAATCCTGTCAGATAACTGACATCTGTCAGCTCCGCATGTGTCAGTGTGTTGAACACCTGAGTTGCATCCAGCATTTGTGTGGCCCGGCTGTAACCTGTGGACTTAATCCCTCAGTGTGTGTGGCCCGGCTGTACTTGTGCAGGTACGTCATCACAACCCCAGCTGCAAGAAATGGCACTGATTGCCCAGCAATGCATGGGGACACCCGCATGGTGAGCCCCTGCACCAACTTCAGGCCCTGCGTGCCCAAGGCCTGCAATGCAACCTGGCTGGCTGGTCCATGCAACGGGACGTGCAACAACGGCACTGGCAAGTTGCCGGAGACATACGTCATCCGTGCCCTTCCCGTGGACGGCGGAGCGGACTGCACTCATGCGAACGGCACCATCAGGTCTGTGCTGTCAGTTCCAACAGAGACCACTTGCTGCAGCTCAACAGAAGTAAGACATGCTAGTGTCAAACTTGCCTGTGTCATAGTGGCAGGTGTACACGTGTCATGCTGGCCATGCTGTCACGATAGATGCAACGTGTGCCTGACGAATCACATGTACTTCTTTTCCTGGCGACAGGTGGACAATCAACTGCATCAACTCATCCCCATGTCCTATCAACTGCACCGGCAGCTGGAGCAATTGGACCAACTGCACGGAAGCTTGCGCTGGTGGGAACCAGACATCGGTGTTCACCATCACCACACCCGCACAGCATAATGGCACCTTGTGTGAAGCAGATAATGGCACTGAGCGCACACAGTCATGCAACACACATCCCTGCCCAGAAGACTGCTGGGGTCACTGGAGCAATTGGACCAACTGCAGTGCAGATTGTGGCACTGGCTTCAACACGTCAATTTTCACGGTGGAGAAAGTCAAGGCGCATGGGGGAGCAGATTGTGAGGCAGCCAATAACACGGTTCGGAATCAAACCTGCAACGAGCAGCCATGTCCCGTGCCATGTGTCGGCGATTGGGGCCCGTGGTCCGAGTGCGATGCCGATTGTGGCGGCGGTAATTGGACGTCGACGTTCGTCGTCACGACTGCTGCGATGTGGGAAGGCCAAGACTGCATGGAGCCCAACAACAGCGTCCGTATTGAAGCATGCAACGAACATCAGTGTCCTGTCAACTGTTCAGGTGAGGCGTGCTGTGCCCGTCCTGCCTTGGAATTCAGTTGGGCGCAGAATCGAGTGGCCTGCCATGCCAGGCAACACATGATGGAAATTCCATTTGTTCAGACTCTTTGCTCGGCATCAAAACTGCCCTTGGCGTGCTGCCAAACTGAGATGGTGTGTTGTGGCACCAACTGCCCCCGCAGGGTCATACGTGCAGGCCGGGGAGTGTACTGGAACCTGCGCAACACAGGGCCAGGGAGTCCTGCCAGAGATGTACATAATCACTATCCCAGCACTGGCGGGTGGAGAGCCATGCCCTGTAGTCAACAAGACACTGCGCGCGGTGACGCCGTGTGTCAACTCAGCCCCATGTCCTTGCATAGGGCAGTTTGAAGTGGATGGACGCTGCTTGGCGACTTGTAGCAGCTCAGGCCTGCAACTTGAGGTGTTCCGGGTCACTTCCCCGGCAACCAATGGGGGGCCACCCTGTGCTTTCAACAACGGTACCACACGCCTGACCACATGCGTCAATAGCACGGTCTGCCCCTGGGCGGATGTGGTACTGCCTGACAGCCCCCCTGTGCTGCCTCCCCTGAACCTCACACTGAACAACACTGGTGTGGTCATCAAGGGCGGCAACGTGACAATCTCCGGCATCAAGATCGAGGGCGCCAGTGGCTTTACAAATGGATCAACAGGTGGCGTCACCTCCAGCTCATTTACGGTTGCCAGTGGCAACTGCTCTGCAGACAGTGCTGGGTGCTGCAGTAGTGACGGCAAACCGTTGAGGCCGCGCATTGCATCGTTCAATGGCACCCTGGGGTTCTACACTCTGGGGCTGTTGGTTGAGGTTTTGGGGGAGTTTGAGCTGCAGCAATCTATGGCTTGGACGTGGGACACTACTTGGAGTGCTTGGACCACACAGGTGAGTTGGCTAAGGTTGGAAGGCGGGCCTCGGGCCTCCAGTGATGCAAGTGCCTAGTGAGGGGGCCTCGTACTGCTGGCTTGTCAGTAGCAGCATGCATCATAAGCTGCAGTAGTATGGTTACTCAGGCTGTGTGTATACGTTCTTGGTAGGCCTGTCAAGGCCTACTGGCTGATGCATGCATACATGCAGGGTTGACTGCATATGCACCTGTGCATGTACATTGATGCACATGTGCATTGATGCTGTATGCAGGTTGCCATCAGAGGAGTGTTTGTACTGACGCGTGAGGAGTCCATCAACAATGTGACAGTGAGTTTGTGCGCCAGCAGCCAAGATCAGTGCAACAACTGGCACTGACATGTTGCTGGCTCACCCTTGAAGGGCGCCGCTCGCCTGCTTTCCAAATTGCTTAGAAGACAGGGATGTCTGCTGACTGCATGTCCACAGCAACCTGTTGAGTCTGCACACAGCAGAGCCAACACCTTTGCGACTTTGTTGGGTGCTGTGCAGACCAGCATCCAGACACTGAAGCCTCGCGTGTCAGGCTACCTCAACCTATGGTCAAAGCCCTACCCAGGCCCAGGCTTCTCAGGTGCGTCGCAAGCACTGATTGCAATCGCAATCGCTGTTGGTCAATTGACCACAGTGCCAACCTCCTCTGCAGCACTGCAGTGTGCACTTCGTGCCGGTTGTGCTGCTGGCCAGCCTGAAACAAACAGGGCGTCTGGTACACTCCTTCTTGCCAACCCTACTTTGCCGGTCGCCACTTGCATACGTGTTCTGCTCATGTTTGTTATCGCTGCTGATGAAGTTTCTGGTGCACCTTGCAGGACGCTACGACTGGTCAGGACAGCTGGAACTTGCGCCTGATCCATTCATCGAGTGGGATGATGCCCAGTCGCTGCTGGCATCTGCTGGCAACACCTCGGCCAGTGGTAGCCGCCACAGGTTGCTTCTCCAAGACTCGGGAACCAATGGCAGCACAACCACCACCGGGATGGTTCCCGTACAGGGCCGTGTGGGCGTGCGGGAGTCAAGGGCTCCCACTCAACCCAGCGGTGCATCAGCACCTGGTGTGCTGGCGTTGGATGATGGTGATATAACATTGGTCTGCCAGGGCGGCCAGTGTCCTGCAGTCCTTGCTGGCGTGCCTGAGCAAGCTGGGAGTCCTGCAGCTCCCATGAGTACCAGCGGCCAGGGCGCGGCAAACACATCCCTCAACATCAAGGTGATCATCATAGCAGCGCTTGCGGCACCAACGGGGCTGGCGGTGTGTGCCGTCGGGATATTTGCAGCGGTGATGCACCGGCGAAAGAAGCAAAGGGAGGAGGCAGAGGCGGCAGGAGATGACCCTCCAGACAAGCGGCCGCATAAAAACAGGACCCGCCGGCCTGAGCTACAGGCAGAGGGCAAGCAGGGCGTCAAACACAGCTGGCGCAGCACTGATGGTGGCGTAATATGGGGCCCCCGAGCAAGCCCGGCTACCTTGAGGCGCTCTACCAATGGCGCATCGTGCAGCGGGAGCAATGAGTCAACCGACGGTGAAACATCCCCACCATACGGTCATCATGATGGTACACTTGTGCAAGGGCTGCAACCAGGGGAGACCGGGTTTGGTAGTATGCCTGGGGGTGTGTACAGGTCTGCGGCGCTGCTGCCCCCTCCAAGAGACAGCCTGGACCTCTTTGGGCCTCCTGAACGCACCACCAGCAATGCGCTACAAGGCATGCGGGGCAACCGCTGGTCGCTGACTGGATCGTTGGCAGGCATGGCAGCAACGATGGCACAGGCGCTCCATTTACGGTGAGAGTTTGGCGACTGGATCGCCGTCACATGCAGCAACTGTTGTACTGCATCATCTGCATCAGTTTGATTATTTTTGTGAAATTTGTTGACTTCTGATGGCTTGCTAAGCAGAACAATTTCCTTATGTTTTGCAGGTCCTCCCAGACTGGAGATGCATACAAGGTCACAGAACCCCGCCCGCCCCATGCACAAGGCGACGCCGGGTCCTTCTTCAACCCGCTGTTCCATCCATTTGCGTTCCGTGGCAGCCAGACTGGCGCCTTGGCTAGCCCTGTTGTCACGCAGCCAGCTCCCGCTGCAGCACCTGTACTCACAGGGCCGTCACCCGCGAGGAGGGCAGCACCTGCTGCTCAGCCGATGGATCAATTCTTGACGCAGCAGGAGGCAAATGCAGCGGCGGAAATGGCGGCCTTGGCTGCTGCTGCGCGTGGCGCGGGGCCTGAAGCTGCAGGAGGTGGGAGGACAGGCCGGGGCAGGGTTGGGAGGGAGAGGTACTAGCAGTGGTCAGTGCAACAGTCATGTTTGCACGGCTTGCACAGCTTTGGTTTTCATGCGATGCTGCAGTTTACGCTGACAGTGGCAGGTTGTTCCTGCATCGGCAAGATTTCATCATTGATGCCGTGCAAGCCGCTTGCAATGGCATTGGGCAGTCTGATCAGCAGAGAGCCCAAAGGGCAGCAGGGCTAGCCTTGCCAAGGCACCAGTGGTGCCACGCGGCTCTACAACGCCAGTGTTCTGTGAGTGTTGTTAGCCTCCCATAATGGCTGTGTACCAGGCAGGGGCAGAGCTGGGTGGCAGCAGCATAAGCTGTAGCCGCACTTGCACTGCCTGGCCTATTGTTTTGAAAGCACTAATGCATGTGACGATGCCAGTGGGAATGTTTTGGTACTTGCCATTTGCATGCATGTGCATCAGTTTGATCTGGTCAATGCATGGCACGGGGTCCATTCGATGTGCACCAGGTTTTATCTGGTTTTTTGCTGGGCGCTGACAGCAGCGCCATTGGGTGATCGCAATGCAGCTTGTGTGTTGCCATATCAAAGGCGCAACGCACGTGTGCAGCCAGGGTGCATCATATGTTGTGGCTGGGATTTTACATGGGCTCAAGTGCAGCACAGGACTGGGGTACTGCTTGTTACAAGCAGTATCTGTTCAGCAAGTGGGTGTGTGGGGCTGGCATTCAGTATGTGTTGCCAACCTTTTTTGATTTGGCAGCTGGGCAACACCACAGGAGTGTCAACATTGTGTTGCGTCTGTGCTGATAGAGTGTGATGCTACTTTTATCGTGCATCAAGGGGATCCTGTGTGGGGTCTTTCGTAAGGCACCGTGCATTGGAGGTGCAGCACAGCAGCACCATGTACACCTAGTGTACTGCTGGTGACTACAGGACACTTCTGATGCGGGTGGATGGGTTGTGACAGGCTGTTTGTTGGGCGCTCAGAACTGATGCGGGTGGATAAGTTGTGACAGGCTGTCTTGTTGCAAAACATGCTGCCTTGTGATGCACACGGTGTTATGCATGCTTTCTTGTTGGCATGCAGTACGTGCTGTGTTGGTCATCGGTCCAGCATGCAACTGGCATACTGGCAATCGACAGGCTCCAGCAACTGTTCTGAAGTGCTGGGGTTGCGGCCCTCTTGGTTATCACCTTTTGCTGCATGCCAGTAGGGACTCGAAGCCTTTGCTGTGCCTGCCATGACAAGGCGCTGCTATATGTCAGGCTCTGTTGGACATGGTCCTGTTGTTGGTTTCTATTTGAGTGTGCGGCACATCTGTTGCACGCTCTGCAGCCGGTTGAAAAACCAACTGGTGTAGTGGCCTGCGTTGGGTTGTGTGGGCCTAGCAGGAGCGCACGCAGGGTGACATGCTTGAATTCAAGGCTGGCACCTTTACAGCAGCACCATCATTCAACAGCTTCTCCAGGACTGTGCAGTTGTGCTTGCGTAGGGGCGAGTTATGCTGTGCTTCGGATTTGTTATTGTGGGGGCCAGCCTTTTTTTGGGAACTGAGCCTCACTTGTGTCCCTCCCCCCCCCCCCCCCCCCCCAACACCAGACACAAGTGCGGCTACCCACTGTGCTCCAGCGGAGAGGCCACCGATACTAGTGCAGTGCTGTGCGCGTGGTTGTGGATACATCGTCGGTGTGAAAGGTTTGTGCCTGGGAGTTGTGACCGTTGCATTTCAACATTGCAGTTGATCTAGGAGTGCTCAACAAGCCTATCAGTCATGTGGTCACGATATCTGACAGACTCCGATTGATTTTCTTGGGATGCTCTGTTTTTTGGTGCGTTCAACTCCACGTGACATGTGTTGCGGGTGAACCATGATGGTTGTGTACAAAACATGGCATGCCACAGCGTGGCTGTGCAGCTGTGCCAGCTGGCATGCAAGCTTGTTGGTGTGGGTTGACTGTATTGCGACAGTGTTGCAGCTGTTGGGCAAGAAGGTTGTGTGCTTTGGAGTTCTGCAAGGTCTGTGCAGCTCAATGACCAAATACCGCTGGCCAGGGCTATGTAGTCTTCACTGCAGTGAGTGCAGGACATTGTTGGGATCGTTGTCAGAGTCTTGTGGTGCATGCAGTGTGTGTTGTGCCTGTACAGCAGCACTGTGTATTGTGACTGGCATGAGGAAGTTGGCCGCATGAGGAAGTTGCTTCACTGCGCAGTGCAGGTGGGCACACATGTGGTCCAATAGACAACTGGTTACAAGTCCGGCCTCGAGGCCCTTGGGCCCGGTTTGTTGTGGGCTGTTCATGCCACGATGGCTGTGGAGACACACACACGCACGTAGTCTTTGGACACCGTCATGATGCTGCGTTCCTTGCAGTTGCATGAGCTGTGGCATGGCGTGTCATGGACGGCACAGATGTTTGGCACAACTGGTGCGTGGTGTCTGTATGAAGCATCAAGGTGCTGCATGCTTCAGCCTTGTTAGTGCTTTTTTGAAGCACCTACCTCTTGGTGGTGAGACACGTTTTGGTTTGTTTTGCAGTTGTTCTGACCAGCTGGTCAGTAGCAAGCATGGACGACATGCCATGAACGCATGTTCGTGACAACAGTAGCGCCGCATTCCTATAACACGCGCGATTGTGTAAGACTCAAGGGCAATCATGGAGCACATAGAGGGTTCAGTCATTGCATTGATGCCGATGTGATCTTCCCTGCAGGGATCAGCTGATCTGTTCAAGGTAGCCAACACAGCCACCCCCACTGGCATCACGAGTGCAGTAGTGTCCAGCTCCCCATCTGTTCTCAACAGCAGGCGCAACACGTGTCACAGGCAGTTACCACCCATGAGCAGCACTGCAGACGATGATGCAGCGCTGGAGCAGGAGCTACGGTCACAACTGCAGGAGCAGATACATGGCCTAGCAGACGTAGAAGATGCTCTGCTAACCTCTCCCGACGAACCAGACCTTCTAGAGCTGAAGTCACAGCTTGAACAAGGGATTGAGCACTTTCGAGACAGCTTGGCAGAGGTCCAGCAGCATAACATACGCCAGCAACAGCAGCAGCACGCCTCTGCTGACTTGCAACAGCAAGTATCGCAGCTCGAAGGGCATGAGCAGCAACCGGACTACAGGGCACAGCAGGAACAGCAGGAGCAGCAGGGAGTGGGTGCCTGGGACCAGCACCTGCAGCAACAGCAGCAGCAGGACCATGTACGGCCAAGGTGGCTACTGCCTGGGGTCCACTGCCGCTTCAGGTTCTCAGATGGCCAGTGGTGGCCGGGCATCATACACGAGTGGCTGCCGCAGCAGCAGCTGCCTGTCAGTGTGCACTTCTTGTATCCAGTAAGGTGACTCTTGTTGGCAGAGCTGAGAGTGTTGCAGTGTAGGGACTTAGTTGCCCCAGGTGGAAGTATAGTGGAAGCCATTATTTTTTGTTGTTAGAAAGTCCAGGCAGCTGCGCACGATGAGGTGTTGCATGGCGGAATGCTTGCTGCACACCAACTGCATTTTGCTATTCACAGCTGCAGCCCTGCCGTCTCCCCTGTGTTAGTAGGCAACTTGAGACACTCCGGGCCCAGCAGCATGCAACATGCTGCACAACCTTCAGCAGCAGTAAGCACAACACACGCAACGTCAACGTGTGCATGTTTTGTTGTTTCCTTGCACACTCCAGGCAGTACATGCTCCAAGAAGTACACATACCACTGGGTCTTGTGCAGCAGTGCAGCCAGCCAGCCGTCGCTGCCGGTGGCAGCAATGGCAGCAATGGCAGCATGTCTGGCAGCAGTAAACTGTCCGTAGGCAGCAGGGTTTTGGTCCTCCCAAGAGGCAGCTGGCTGTGGCAACCAGGGGAAGTGACAGCAGTGCAGCAGCAGGACCCACAGCAGTGCAACCGGCCGGCCGGTGGCAGCAATGCCGACAGCAGTGGCGGCAGCAGCAGCTTTACAGTGCAGCTGGTGGGTCAGCAGCGTATCTTGACAGTGGGGCAGGACTGCATTGTATCCGTTGAAGCAGCAGCGGCTCTCTCAGACACACAGCTAGAGTCTAGTGAGGCCGCAGCTGACACCGCTGCCACTGCTGCTGCTGCTGCTAGGGCGGCGGCTGTTGGTGGCAGCAGTAGAGCAGCCAGCGGCAGTACGGGGCTTGCTGGTGGCAGCGGTAGCGATATGAGCTGTAGTAGTGAAGAGCAGGGCAGCAGTGGGGGCGAAAGTGACGATGAAGCAAGCAGTGAAATGGAGGAGAGGCACTTGGGAGGTGTGGCTGATGTTCTGGATCACGCCAGGTGCGAAGCACAGTGCAGGATCACTGCGCCGAGTGCAGCAGTATATGTCGGGCCCCTGGATAGTAAGGCTTGCGCAACATCTTGTATCTGTACGTGTAGCCAGCCAGGAGCTTCCATCAACTGCCTATTTTGAACCAAACAGTGCAGCATTGCACTGCGTGATGACTGTGGCACTCCTGCTGCCCTGCTGCTAGTTATGGAGACATTGAGGATGGTTGCGTCCGTTGGTTTGAACTCCCACTCCTGTGTGTAATGCGCAACGGCACCTGCAACTTGTGTGCAGGGCTGCTGCTGACGCTGGTGTGCAGTCTGAGAGTGTCACGTTTGCTGCTTGGGAGGACAGCGGCAGGGGCATCGCCAGCAAGCTCATGGCACGAATGGGCTTCAGGAAGGGAGCAGGGCTGGGCAGGCGAGGTAGGATGCTTGGTTTGGATACTGTGCTGTTTGCAGTGCTGCTTTACTGGCGAGGTAGGATGCTTGGTTCGGATACTGTACTGTTTGCAGTGTTACTTCATAATCAGCGGCCATCATATGCGCTAGGTTTGCACAGTAATTGGGTCGGTGGCTAGTCCAGTTGTCCTTCGTTCTGCTTTGGTGTGCCTGCTTGTTCACCAACACAAGTTGTGTGTCCCCCTGTGGGAGGGCCTGAGCAGCTATCATGTTGCCTCAAAGTGCCAGAGAGCAGAGAGAGCCGTCATCCAACACTAAAGTTGACTGTACACTGGTACCGCCTTCAACCTTCCCTGCTGCCTCTTGTGATCGCCACTGCAGGCAATGGCATCAAAGACCCCCTGGAGATCACAGTCCTGCCGTCCAAGAAGGGTTTAGGTGCAGCCCACAAGCACAAAACCCACAAGGCAGCAGGCACCGGCAGCCACAGCAGCAAACACCACGGCAAAGTCAGCGGTCGGAAACGCAAGCGTATGAAAGCAGCGGCAGAGCGGCACGCCGCCAAGGCGGGAGACAGGCAGCGGCAGGCACAAATGGAGGCAGCGACGGGAGAGCAGGGTCTGTTTGCGTTTATCAATGACAGCTTGGGGCATGGCTCAGAGGCAGCCGCAAAGCTCCATGCGGCTGGGGTTTATGGGCCGGATGAAGGGAAGGGTTTAGGGGGCAAGGCCAGGCAGCAGACAGGTGGTGGGGCAGCACTGGCTGCGGTAGCAGCGGCGGCTGGCAGCAGTAGGGGAGCGGGGCAGCAGCAGCAGCAGCCGACGGATCGCAAGGGGCTGGTGGGCAGTCAAGATGACTTGTCCACCCTCAATGTAAGCAGCAAGGGTTGTGAGTGAGGGGTTTGGTGAGGCTGTCGACGTGGACACCACCACGAGTGATGTCACTCCTTGTCTTATGCCAACAGATGAATATCCAGCAGTCCCTCCTTTGTCTGTAGCCACACTCTGAGGCCAGGTCATTTAGTCAATGGACAATGTCCTTTGGCCGATCACGCTGCTTGCTATGCTCACCTACCTCTGCTGCCTTTTGACTGTGCTGTGTCTTGCC
This sequence comes from Desmodesmus armatus, assembly GCA_007449985.2. Classification (NCBI taxonomy): domain Eukaryota; kingdom Viridiplantae; phylum Chlorophyta; class Chlorophyceae; order Sphaeropleales; family Scenedesmaceae; genus Desmodesmus; species Desmodesmus armatus. The sequence continues at coordinate 41,847 of VIIQ02000638.1, forward strand.
GTCAGGCACAAGTATCACAGCTGACTGCCATGTTGGAGCGCAACAAGGGCAACAAGGGACTGGCCCCTCAGATACAGGCCAAACTAGACCAGGTGTGTGCAAACTAAGAGATACACCCAACTAGATAACTTATGTCAGACCCCATCATGCCAGTCATAGTCTGGAGTGTCGTGTGACACGGTAGGTGTGTGCGCCACTAGCTAATTGCATGAGTTGCTGGTGCGCACCAGAGAACTGGGCCACAGTGGTGGTCTCACAGTGCCAGTGGTTGTCTTGCAAGGCAAGGCTCCAGCTGCTGTTGCATGTGACAGAGTGTCTTTCGAGGCAGCTTCCTACCGCTGCGTGGCTTCTAAAAGTTTCTTAGCGACAGTGTTGATTTACACTTCCACACAGCCGGCAAGACGTGTGCTGACTCTCCAATGGTCATTCTTTTGCGGGTGTCTTGTGCAGGCCAAGCGGCAGTACGAGGCGGCTGCGGCACAGCACAAGCAGCTTCACAATTCAGTTGCTGCTAAGGAGGCCACCAAAAAATGGATGAAGTTCTGAAGGCCACATGCGCGGATCCCGGAGGATGTAGCAGCGGCTACTAAGGTTTCTAGGTGGCCCCGCCTAGGGGGCTGCTAGGCTGTTGGATGGCTGCCGTCTGCAGCCGTTTGTGTGTTTTTCAGACATCTCACTCATGTACACTAGCCATGTAGCCGGGGCTTGGCAGCCGCTAAGTTGCTCAGTGGCGTTCTTGTCCATATGTACAGTACACGACAGCCATTTGGGATAGAATCCTGCCGCCGCAGGCCTAGCCAGTGTGAGTCTTGGTGTCATCAGGTGTTGTATGCACCTTGGCTTGCCGGTTGCCGGTCAACAAATTTTGTGCGCAGGTGCAGCACCTCTGCATTGTTTGACTGGGTTGGGTGGTGTGTGCAACACTGGCAGGGGCCCCTCTGGTGCAGGGGTTGTCCATTGTGGCTGGGATTGCTTGCAGCACGCCTGCATTTTTGGCAGGTTGCGGGCAATGTCTTTGCTCTGCTCGTCACTGCATGTGTGAGCTCAAGGTTTATATCAGAGGTTGAGACTAGCTTGCAGGGGAGGAGGGTGTCAACCAGGCAGCAAGGCTCACCCTGACCTGTGCTGAGGAGGTCACTGCATTTGTGCACATTTCTGTGCAAAACACCCTGGGCTAGGGATTTGACCCAAAGTGCAACATCGTAGGTGGAGTGAGTGACGAATACAGGTGCAGAAGATGTTTGTCAGCACACCTTCAAGGTGCGCATGTACCAAGCCTGCACCACTCAGTGGCTGTACCCTGGGTGACTGCGCTGTTGCTTGCAGTGGGAACCATGTCGGGGTGTTGACGGGCAGTGGCAATTGATGCAATTGGACCCGTTCAACAGCCCTGTCCGGTGGAGGAGTGGCCACTGCAGCAACCGTGCCACAGCAGCGGCTCAAAATGTACAGCCCACAAGGCACTGCTGGTACTCAGGGTCTTGACTGCAAGTTGACTGGGAGTTGCTACGGCAGACAAACACTGGGGGCCCGCTCAGTCAACAGCAGATCTGCTGAGCTACAAACCCAGCGGCAGCCCACATGCTATGTGTGCCATTGTCAGGAACAGCGACACAGGGCCTACAGAAGATAGTCAACTCAGCCATGCAGCCCCAAGCATGCATGTGCTGTCTTGACAGGGCAAGCCAAGCAGTAAGAAGTTTGGTGGCGCTCAAATATCAAGCAGTGGGTTTGAACCTGTTCCCATCTTGTCCTCAACATCATCACCTCAGCACAGTCAACATCTCCACCTTTACACAATCAACTTGGTCAACGTCACAACGATCAGGCCTGATACAGCACCAGCTGCTGGTGGCCTTTCTCATCCCCAGCCTCAAGCAGCAGCTGTGCAGCTGCTGCCAGCTGCTGCTTGTTTGCTGCCCTGGCCTTCGCCAGCAGCTTTGCCACCTGCAATGCCAAACCGTTGAGCCGCTGCAACTCTGCAGTCACCTGCACATCCCCTGTCCCTACACTACCTGCAGCATCACTACGGCCTGACCTGACATCCTGCTGCTGCTGCTGCACTTGTCTGCCTAGCCGAGACCCCAAGCCTAGCATGCTGTTGGCAGAGTCTTCCGCCGATGCGCCTGCAAGCTGCTCTGTACCTAGGTGCGGCTGAGGCTGCTGTTTGTGCTGTTGGGGGGCTTGATAGCGCCGCTGCAAGCGGCTGCAGGACAGCACCTGCTGCACTGCTGCCAGCTGCTGCTGCCGCCTCTGCTGTTGGTCAGCACTGCAGTCCTGCAGCTGCTGTGCAGTGTGCTGGAGGTCTGCAGGAAGCTCCTGCAGCGCTGGGGTACATGCATCTGGCAGGACTCCTGCTTCCACAAGGGCTGCAGCAGCTGCCTGCGTGAACGCTGCCGTGACAAAAGTGCTGGCATGCTGGTGCGGGCTTGCCAGGGGAGCGGCATTGCTGCTGTCCACCCTACATTCCACCAACTGTTGTGCCAGTGGGTCTATCGCTGCCTGCATGGATGCACCCATGCTGTGATCACTCCCAAAGGCTGTGCTGGGGGTGTCGGCAGGAGAATCCTGCAGGAGTCCAGCTGCTGCCGCTGCCTGTTGCAGCTGCTTGTGTACCCTGCTCAGCACACCCGCTGCTATCTGAGTGTCTGCAGGTGGAAGCTGCTGCACCAGCAGCAGCATCTCCTGTAGGCTTGGTGCAGGCAGCGGCAACTGCACTGCTGCGAGCCCTGTCTGCCCTAGCTGCTGATTTCCCGCCGAAGCAGCTGGAGTGCTACGCCCTTGCTTCTGTATAGCAGAAGCGGATGTTTCCCGCCCCAAAGACCCTGCCTGTTGCTGCTGTGCTGCCTCTGCAACAGCGCTGGTAGCCCAGGCAAAGAACACTGCCGCATGCTGCTGACACTCCTGCTGCTGCTGCAACAGACTGACGGCCTGTTGGAGAGCGTCCTGGTGCTGCTGCAACAGCGCAGTGTCCCTCAACAGGTGCAACTCAAACGCTGTCAGCACCTGTGCTGGCTTGCACCCAGGCCTGGTTCCCCTGGCAGCACTAGCACCAGACCCCTGCTTGCCCTCAAGCCTAGACCCGTCCTGCTGCAGCTGCAGTTGCTGGATCTCATGCAGCATCTTCTCCCGGGCCTCTGCTAGGCATGTCACCTGCTGCAACCGCAACGTTGCTGCTCTGTATGTTGCCAGGACATGGTGCGCAGCAGTTTGGACAGCAAGCCAGCTGCTGCTGTGGTTGTTGCTGTTGCTGCTCAGGATCCGGCCGCTGCTGGCAGTGCTTTGGCAGGCACCTGTGCTGGCCTGTGCCTGCAGCAGCTGATGTATGTGCTGGTGGTGCTGCTGGGCAGCACGGGCTGCGTCCTGGTAATGGCTTTGGGCTTCAGCAGTGTGGGAAGTATCCTGCAGAGCACAGCGGGTTGCATGCGCACACGATCATCCCAGCAACAGCCCAAGCCCTGAGGCATATGCTAGCGCTGCTGGGTGGGACCCCACCAGCACGTCAGAGAGGCCTGGGAGGCAGATGCATGTTGTGCAGCTGAAACATAGCAACAGAAGGCCGAGTCGAAAGCGCAACAGACAGCATGTTCAGCACGTGCAGCATGCGTTGCAGCACAAGGCAGCTCAGCTAACATTTGTCATCAGTGTGCATCTGCTGCTGCATGCTCACACATACCTGCGGGTATGGCTGCAACAGGGGCAGCAGGTGCTGTGGCACCTGCAGCTGCTCCAAGGTCCTGTCGAACAGCTGAGCATGTGCTATCAGCCAGCACAGCGCCAGCAGGACTGTGCGGCTGCTGGGCTGGGGCAGCGTCAGCTGCGCAACGAGCCCTGCAGGACAGCCCCATTCTGAGAGGCAATGGAGGAGGAGCAGACGGCCTGCAGGCACACACGGTAGATGATGCAGTGCAGTTAGCGCAGTACGATATAAGACAGAGTGGGGCTACCACAGTAAGGGCAAGTTGCAGTACAGTTGCAGGACGGCAGTGGACCTTTGCAGGGAAAAGTTACAGTGTGCATGCTGGCTGCACAACTGCACATGTGTGGTGATGAACAGCAATAGGTACGTCAAACCTCACACTGGTGCACTTTTCTGGGACAAGTGCCTTGCTAAAAGTGGTGGTTTCAAAGGATCTGCAGCTTTAGGGCAGGACTGCATGTATGTCCGCCCTTACCTGGCTGTGAAAGGCCTGAGTGTGCTTCTTGCAGAGCCTCCTGCTGCAGCTGCTGCTTCAGCCGTGTCAGGGCCTCAGCACATTTTGGCGGGAAACCAGCCAGCACCAGGAGGGCTAGATCATGCAAGGCCAGCAGCAGCGGCTGACAGGACTGCATACCACAGCAGCGGCACACATGAAGAGTGGCACACCAGTGCAAACTGTGGGATCACCAGCACAAGCTGGGGGCAGGAACAGCGGTGCAGTAGTGAGTGGGCAAAAGCTAGGTGTTGCATGGAGCAACTTACCGCGTGGACATCAAACTTGGCTTTGCGCAACAGCTCGGGGGTGAGTTGGTCACCCAGGCCAAAGCTGCGCAGCAGGCGGCAGACGTACTGCACGGCCTTTGCTGGGTTGTTTGCTGCTGCCTCCTGCCCACTATGGACCATGTGCTGCCTCTGGTGCTGTGCCATGTGCAGCATGGGCACACTCTTCACCGCGTGGCATGGGGTGGGGTAGGGGTGGGGTCCACTGTGATGTAGCCTACATTCAGTACCCACTGCACTTGTTGACTGCTATAAAACAAATGCAACAACATTACGCAAGTGCGGCTACTGCAGCACCTCAAGAAGGGATTTGAAATCACGTTCCAACTTGGAACACAATGACAAAGCAATGACCACAACTGTCATGTCTGTTGGGACCTGCCAGCACCACGTAGGACCACGTGTACAGTGTCGGGTGCATACAGTTGGTCTGTAAAGAGACGTGAATGGGTGCTGAGCTTGTCCTGTCTCTTGTCTCAAGCTTGTCTCAAGTGGCAGCAGCAGCAGCAGACACCAACCATGCTGTCCCGACATGCAGCCCCCACCAGGGGCAAGCTTGTCGTCACCAATGTTGCCGTTCCATCCAAGCCTCCTGCGTTTAGGGACGCAAAGCGCTCAAAGGTCGAGATCATCAAGGAGAAGAGCGACTACCTCAGGCACCCCCTCATGCAGGAGCTGGTGGACGAGAAGCCGTACATCAGCGATGATGCAGTGCAGCTCATGAAGTTCCACGGCAGCTACATGCAGGACCATCGCGAGAAGCGTGCTTTCGGGCAGGGCAAGTTTTACCAGTTTATGATGCGAACTCGGCAGCCGTCTGGTCTGGTCACAAACCAGCTGTATCTGGTTATGGATGACCTGGCAGACAAGGTGAGAGCATGTCGGGAGGCGATCGGGCTAGGTTGCAGGCGTCCATGGGGCCTGGCTGGCCCTCTCCTGGAGGGGTAGTGCAGTGCTGCTGCTGCCCAGTCAGCTGCCTCCACAGCTACGAGGCATGCTTGTGTGCCAGTGTACCTGTAAATTGTCGTTGGTATCAAACGTGTGGTTCAGCCTGGTGGCAGCTCTGGGCATTGCGCTGTATCCTCCGTGGTCAATGTCAGCAGCAATGGTGCCACAGCCATTCATGGGGCATCTGCACGCTCAGCCGAGGCACATGTCCACAGCTGCATGTCTGCAACACAACGCGAGCAATGCCATGTGCTTGACCAGCAGCGCAATTGGCAGACTCATGAGCAGCCCTACATATCTCACCATGCTGGCGTTTTTTTGCGTCTTCTCCTGTGTCGTGCTGTAGTTTGGCAACGGCACGCTGCGCCTGACCACTCGCCAGGCATACCAGCTGCACGGTGTGCTCAAGCAGGACCTGAAGACAGTGTTCAGCAGCGTGGTGAAGAACATGGGCAGCACACTGGGCGCATGCGGTGACGTCAACCGCAACGTCATGGGCCTGCAGGTGTGTGTGTGAGCAGCAGTGTCTGATCGAGGGTGGTTGTGCACGACAATGGCTGTCGGCTATGCATGTGGAATGCCAGGTATGGGCATTTTGCCACATGTGGCAGGGGTCAGCAACAGCAGCAGTGGGGGCACAGTGCTCATGACACATGCAGCCTGGGACTTGGTGTTCATGCTGTGTGCAGTGGTGTTGACGCTGAACACACCACAGTTCAGCTGGTAGCTGCTGCATTTGTGGTGTGTCACATCGTCTGCAGGAGCTTTGCTCACTACTCATGCTGTGTGCTGCTGCTGCTGCTGCTGCTGCTGCTGCTGCTGTCACCAGCCCCCTATGTGAACAAGCCAGAGTATGTGCTGGCCCAGCAGTACGCCAACGACATAGCAGACCTGCTGGCACCTCAGTCTGGCGCATACTATGATGTGTGGCTGGACGGGGAGAAGTTCGTGTCTGTGTACAAGGAGGTGGGTGGCAGTCTGGGCCCCTTGTGTGTCACCGCAGTTGCAGCAGTCTGGGCGCCATGTGTGGTATTGCAGTTGCAGCAGTCGGAGGCTGCGTCTGGTACTACAGCTGCAGCAGTCTGGGACTGTGTGCGGTACTGCGGTTGCAACAGTCTGGGCGCCATGTGTGTTACCGCAGTTGCAGCAGTCTGGGCGCCATGCGTAGTACTCAATCAGTACTGAAGGCTGCAGTTGCAGCAGTCCGGGGCAATTTGTGGTGCTGCAGCATGCATGGCGGGTGGGGCAGTGAGCAGGGTTGGCGACATTTCAACACAAGAGCCTCACCATTGGGCAGCCGGTTTGCAGGAGGCTATGTTGTGAATGCAGGAGGCTATGTTGCATTCAGCTGCTATTGCAGGGCTGAACGCTAGCCAGCACCTGTGCTGCCTTCGGGCTGCGAACCGTTGTCTGCTGCACATTCCTTTGGTGCGCTGTCCTTGTCTTTGCAGAACCCAAGGTCACTGCTGACCGTGCCTTCAACGGCTTTGGCACCAACTATGAGAACAGCCCAGAGCCCATCTACGGCACACAGGTCAGCAGCAGCTTGGCATGTCGATTCTGTGGCCCAGTGCAGCATTTGCAGCAGCAGCAGCTTGCCATGGCATGCCTTTGGCACAGTGCAGCGTTGGCAACAGCAGGGTGGGCGGCAAAGATGCCGCAAGGAACATGCGTGATTGAAGCAGCGAAAGGCAGCAGCAGAGACTGTGGGCCAGTTGAACAGCAGTGCCATTGCTCACCCCCAAGAAGGGCGGGGAGCCGTACAGCTGTGAAAGCAACTATACTGCTGGGCACTGCGCGCCTGCAGCAACTGGGTGGGCTTGTGCAGTTGGTCCATACATGTATGGCTGCAGGTTGTGCATTAGCAGCACCATGAATGGCCTTGGAACTCACAACAGCATCTGACCTGCGTTTGGTCTGCCGTGGCTGCTGTCTGCTGCAGTTCCTGCCCCGCAAGTTCAAGATTGCAGTTACCGTCCCTGGTGACAACAGCGTGGACATCCTCACCAACGATATTGGTGTGGTGGTCATCACAGACCCTGCCACTGGGGAGCTGCAGGGCTTTGACCTGCTGGTGGGAGGCGGCATGGGCCGCACACACAGGTAGGGCTGCAGTCTGGCTTGTTGTGGGCGGGGGCTTTGTGCGCAGCAGAAAGCATAGCCGCAACCACGTTCCGCACCAGTACTCTTTCAAAGTGATCCACCTGGCCCAGAAGGTTGAGATGGCTGCAGCACGCTTCATCGGCTGTCGTCACAAGTGCTGTGCAGAGGCTGTGCGGTGCAGGTGTGGTTTTCTGTTGCACGCCAGCGTATGCTTGTATGGTGAACAATGACTGATTGGTCTGTGATGTGTTGTGCTGCTCAAGAATGATGCTCAAGAATGATGCTCAAGAATGAGGACACCTTGTGGCATGTCATGCATGTATGGTCGAACATTGTCGTATGTGATGTGTGTTGTGCTGCTCAGGAATGATGACACCTTCCCCCGCCTGGCGGACCCCCTGGGCTATGTTGACAAGGAGGACATCTTCCACGCCATCAAGGCTATCGTGGCCACACAGAGGGACTACGGCCGCCGTGACGACCGCAAGCAGGCCCGCCTGAAGTACCTGGTGGACGAGTGGGGCATGGACAAGTTCAGGTGGGCGGGGGGTGCTGGGATGCGTGCGCGCGCGTGTCGAGGGTGACGTGCGCACAATGGGTAGCCTGTAAGCAGAGGGGCAAGAGAGTGCGATCGGCGCCAATGTGCGTGTGTGTGTCTCGTGCGGTCTGTTGCTGAGCAATACTTCGGCAGATATCGGCTCCAAACCTGGATCTGCGTACTGTACTGTATCACTTCTTCATGTGTCTGGTTTGTGTTGTCGCGTGCAGGTCTGTTGTTGAGCAGTACCTGGGCAAGAAGTTTGAGGCCTTCAAGCCCCTGCCTGCTTGGGAGTACAAGGACTACCTGGGCTGGCACGAGCAGGGCGATGGCAAGCTGTGGTACGGCGTGTATGTACAGGTGCGCTGCAATCTGCTACTGCATCAGAATGTCCTGGGCGTTACAAGATTCCTTCAACACGTCCTGCTTTGGAAACCCCTGCTTTCGTGGTGTGCTGGCTATCAAGCTGTCAAGCTCGTGGGCTGGGGAAAACCTCCTGCGGCAGGTGGTAGTTGCACGAATTCCTTCTGTTGTTGGCCTGGCGTTTCAGTCTGACATGGCATCTGGAGACAGTTGTGCAACTTGCCCTGTTGACCCTTGTGTGACCTTGCTGTATGTCTACTTAGCTGTCCAAAGCATTGGCCCACAGATCCGGGCTGCGTGCTGCATCTATGATCCTTGTGTTGCTCTGCAGAACGGCCGCATCAAGGGTGATGCCAAGAAGGCGCTGCGCGGTGTGATTGAGCAGTACGGCATCCCCGTCACGCTGTCAGCCAACCAGAACATCCTGCTGCGGGATGTTGAGCCAGCATGGAAGGAGGACATCCAGGCGCGACTGGAGGTAAAGTGATTATCTTTCATGCGCCTTTGCTTGGCTGGCTGGACATCGTGCCGTGTGTGCGAGCATGTTTCAACCCCGGTGCGTCAACCTATGCTTGACGGACTGAGAGCCAGGGGCACCCAACCAGAGGTGTTGAACAGTTGCCCGGAAAGCTCGCAGTCGCATTACATGTACTGATGGAGGGCCGTGTGCTTAGTATCAGTGACGGACTGTGCTGTGTGCTGTGTGCTGTCTGTGTTGTGCTGCAGTCTGCTGGTCTGGTGGATGCTGTCGACCTGAGCCAGGTCGACCGCCTGTCTATGGCCTGCCCAGCACTGCCGCTGTGCGGCCTGGCCATCACAGAGGCTGAGCGCGGCCTGCCTGACATCAGCAGGTGGGCACTGAATCGCTGCCTAGGATTCAACCAGTGCGCCCGCTGCTAGCGCTGCTGTGTCACTGTCCATGTGCATCTAAGGGAAATGCGTACTTGCATGTGCAATGTTGACTGTGGCGCACGCCGCCCACTGCGTCTGTATGTGCATGCATCCGTCATTCGTCCCTCTGTGAGGACCATGTGCATTGTGTGCTGATTGGCATTGTATCTGTGCTGTGGTGTCATGGTGGCGTGCAGGCGTGTGTTGGAGCTGCTGGCAAAGATTGGCCTGGGTGATGAGCCCATCACCATGCGCATGACTGGCTGCCCCAACGGCTGCGCGCGCCCCTACATGGCTGAGATCGGCTTTGTTGGAGACGGCCCCAACAGCTACCAGGTGAGCCCTAGGTTGGGGTTCAGGCTTTGCTGCTGCCGCTGGTGCCTGGGCCAGGTTTAGGTTTAGGCTAATGCTGTGGCAGTAGTTGTGGGTGAGTGGTTTGTGTGATGGTGCAGGCAGTGGTGCAGGTGCCTGCTGTATAGCAGGCATGGGTGCTGCATCAACCCTTGGGCATGCTGCGCATGTGGTTGTGATGGTGTGTGCATCCATCTCGCCTGTGTGTGTCTGGCAGGAACAGCGCACTGACACCTGGTCTGACTGCTGTGCGGCAAACCTCGCTGCATCTATGACTGACCCTTGCTTTGTGTGTGCTGCTGCCTGTGTGTTTTCAGCTGTGGCTGGGTGGCAGCCCCAACCAGACGCGCCTGGCCAAGGTGTTTGTCGAGCGCATGAAGGTGCGGGACCTGGAGGCGACACTGGAGCCGCTGTTTGCTGCCTTCAAGGCGCGCCGCCAGACGCCGGTAAGCCGGGTCACAGCTGGGAGGTGGCGCCTCGAGGGATTGGCAGTGCCCCACTCCCCTCTGGCTGTCCATTGCCACACTCCTTTGTGACATCACGCTAGACAGCTGGGGGTGGTTGACCGTTGGTTTGGTGATACACTTTGTGAGGACGTGGTCGGGGTTATGCGCTGTAGCAGCAATAGCTGATTCCGCCAACCTTTTTGACAACCTAGAGGATTACTGTGGTTTCTTCATCAGGGTGTGCATCTTATCCTGATCGGGGCAGGGAATGCTGTGATCAGGTCATGTGGACAATGACCTGATCACAGCATTTCCTGCCCTGGTCAGGTCATTGTGGACAGTCTGACGAGGGGGCTGGATGTGCCACTAGTGTGTAAGGGAGGCTGATGGTAACGGCTGTTGCTCCTGGAAGTGTTCAAGCCATGAGCCATTGTAGAATATCTGGAAAGCTACAATGATACAGCTGGGTGCTTGACAAGTACTGTGACAAGTACGTTCTGTTTTGTTGTCGTACGGCAGCTGTAGTGCAGCAGGAAATCGGTGCTGCTTGTTGCCTCTGACTGGACTCGGACGTGTGCATGCCCTGCAGTCCTTTGCTTCGACCCCCTCATAAGTTGCTGTCTGCTTCTTTCCTGCTGCAGGATGAGGCCTTTGGTGACTTTGTGGCGCGCGTCGGCTTTGCAGCGTTGCGGCAGTACGCACAGGGCTACGTGCCTGCGGACAAGTCGGGCTCCCTCGCATCGGTGAGTAGCTGCAGGATGTTCTGCGGCATGGGCTGATCTTGCTTAGTTTCCTGTGCCAGCGTGAGGAATTAGTGTGTTCTGCCTGCCGTACTGTCAGGGGTTCAGTCGCTGTTGGGTTTGGGCAGCTTGGCATGCGGCGAAGAGGCTTGGGCGGCAGTTGTGTGAGGCAGTGGGGTGTCTGCAAGAGCAAACCGGCAGTTTTGAGAGATGCGCTCACCTTATTCTTGTCATTGTTGCATGCTGCTGTTGTGTCACTACAGGTCAGCATTGACGAGGATACCTTCAAGGCCTTGGAAGCTGTTGCCAAGGCCGAGGGCAAGTCCATCTCGCATGTCGCCTCAGAGCGCCTGCAGCAGCTGTGAGCGGACACGGCAGCCCCCAAGGTCAGCGCACCAGATGGAGGTCGGTCCGTGCTGGCTTGGCAGCGTGCTGCTGCAGCAGGGGAGCGGTGTTGATGCTGGTGGCGGAGTTGCTATCGGAGCACTAGCAGCTGGTAGTGCAGTGCATTTGTTGTGCTGCGCGCGTGCGCCGGATTCAGTGCAGCAGCCCTAGTCCCGCTGCTTGTAAATTTTACGGATAGGACCTTCATTGTCATCACTTTGTTGTCACTGCACGGTTCAGATGTGTGGTGTGACGTACATGTTTGGGTGCACAATGCACAGCTCCCATTGTTCACTGTAGGTGTTTTGGTGATGGTGGTGGCAACGTCTCATCAGCAGCGGTATGGTTGGATGTTGATCAGCGCATATCAATTGTAGGTTGTAGGGTCTGTGTGGACATGGACAGTAGGTTGTAGGGTCTGTGTGGACACTGTCAGTGGTGTGTACATGTGGGCTTGAAGCCAAGTTGTCATGGCTGGCTGACCTGCTTGATGCTGGAAGCAGCTAGTTTGACTTGTGGAACAGCACCTTGCGGTGGACGCACTCGACTGACAAGTTGCAAATCTGCTTGGTTTGCTCGAGGTGGTGACTGTCCTCTTTTGTAAGTTGAACGATGGTAGATTACGTCGCTGGTCATGCCACCAGCCCCATGCCCTTCTGTCCCCCAACATGCTTGTTACGTGCCTCTATGCCAGCATGTCCCCCACTCGCTCAGACTTTGTGACAGGATTGAGCCAAGCGTATTGCTGAGCCATCTGTATGAAGTTGCAAGACTGGCACCGGGTCCGCTCTTCTTGCTGCAGCAAGCCAGTGGCTCTGTGCTTGGGAATAGATGCCGCCATTGGCAATGACACAACATAGCTTAGCACGTTCTAGGTTGCGCTACCATAACCAGATGACAGTGGGCTATTGCCAGCAAACCTCATTGCACTGATGCTGAGGGCAGAGCTTCACCGACACTCAGCGACTGTGTTACCTACCAGGCCATTACCACACCACTCTCAAACTCCACACTGTAGGCCACTGACTGACACACTCGCATGTACTCAAGATGTTCAACACACACTCTTCCCTCCTGGCCACTCGCTCAGCCCTGCTGTGCACAGCAAAAAAACTGCACTGTTTGAGCCATCAGCTCAAGCTCAAACCACATCAGACACCTGCCCTCTTGTGACACACAGCTGTGCCTGACTGTGGCGCACTCACACCCATGCCACATGTGCTGAACGATTGAGCGATTAACACAACACATAACCAGACGCTGCAGCACCTGCAAACCTCAATGCCAGTCCCTCAACCCCTGTCCAACTCGACCTCAGCGACTGGGCTTCCAGCTCACCCATATCCAATCGTGTGTATGAGTGAGTGCTGTCATGTCTGCCGGCCAGCAGGTACTGCATTTCAGTCCTGTCAACATACATCAGCACACAGCCTTGTGAACATACATAAGAACACATACCAAGAGCTCTTGCACAAGTTGCAAGGCTGCTGACAGCACAAGCACTTGCCCATCCTGAACACAGTATAAGGCCTTGGCGCACATCTCCACACTCAAATCTGCTGCGGGTGTGCTGCTCACAGAATAAAAAAAACACATCCTACAGACACCCTGGTACAGCTGTGATGGTACAAATCGGGTGCCCCAAGCGCCCCATCAACATGAAACATGAGACGATGACGTGTGACTTCATACAAGGGCACGGGCATATCAGCCACACATGCAACACAGTGTGACTTTGACACAAAGAACTACAGCCAAGACTGCAGAAAGCTTCCACAAAATAACCTGCTCTCTCGCCCATGTTGCTGATTTGCAGCTCCGGAACATGGCATTCTTCACCCCCCATGCCCGCCACACTCAGCATACTCAGCCCCTGCTCAGTCCTCTCACATGCTTATGAGGCGTCACCTGGCCCGACCCTGGTGGGCCACCAGGGTCGGACAATGCCATTGATGTGGGGCGCGACGACCATGTAACATACTCACCCTCTCGAATGAGTACATGTGTGCATCTGTAAAAAAAATCGACCGCTGACAGGTGGTGGGATCCCCTGCCGCTGAGCCGCCAGTTGTGCTCCCACTGTTTAAATAGACAGCGCCCTGCGTATGTCTGTGCCCAGGTACTGCCTCCTGGTCTGCACCATGTCACGCATGACAGCCTCAGGAAGCAACCCCGTGTAGTGAGCTGCAGGTTTGCTGGCGTCTGGGCCCACAAAGAACAGTGTGGGCAGCTTGTGCACCTGTACGGCACACCACACACGCAAAGCAGCACCAGGCACAGCTTGTTGGTCCACCTGCCCACATGCCCTGCTGATACATCGACATGGGTTGACCTTTCCCTGAGCAGCCCACGCATGACACACTGTCGTGTGACCACCTCGAAACCGTTTTCTGGCTGCCACCCTTGGCCGAACAGCATCTCATGGGTGGCCTTGGCACTGCCTGTCCATTGCCTTGGCACTGCCGGCTCACTGCTGTCAACCATTGAGTAATTAATGGTGTAAGAACCTATAGTGGCCTACTTGCTTGCTTGCACAAACAAGCAAGTGGCTGTAACCCCTTATCAGTCCTAGTGTCTACACACCTTAAGCTCCGATGCAAGCTCTGGACAGGCGTCAGTGTCGATCTTGACTGCCTTGATGCCTGCAGGGCCCATCTCCTTCATAAGGCTCTCCAACCGCTGCACCATGATCTTGCAGGGGCCACACCAGGTGGCAGAGAAGATCACCACCAGCGGCACTGTGCAGAAAAGTGTGGCAGCAGCATGGACACATATAGGCCAAGCAGGCGCAACATTTTTGCGCCCAAGTGAACCAACTGTGCTGTCCTTGTCAACACATGAGCACAGTTGACCAGGCCCAGCATCCATCAAAGATGATGTTTGCATGTCAGCAACACATGTGCTACCTTGTTGTTCTGCTTCCAACAGCTGCCACAGCTCAGCCTCAGTGATCGTGTCAACTTGAGGGTTGTGCTGTTGCGTCTGCTTGCTGCGTTGGAAGGGGTTCAGCACCCTCCAAGGCGACCAGCTGGGCTGCTGCTTTTGAGTTTCTGTGGTGACTGTCTCTGTGGTAGCCACATGAACCCCCACACGTGGCCTGCTATGCTTCACAAAGGCCAAAGTGACTGGTCTGGCGCCTGGCTGGCAGTAGACATGTTGGGGCCTGCCCAAGCACCGCACGTGACTGCCACGTAAGCTGGCCGTGCTTTGCATGTTTAGTATGATCACCCTGGTGACAAGCAGGTGACGAGCACAACGAAGAGACCAACCAGATGAACTGAACACTTTGGTGCGAAGGCTGCAGGGAGACAGCCCCAGGAAAGGCCATACATGTAACACCCCAGTTGAACAATTGCCTGCAGCGAATCAGACGTACAAACAGTGTTCAACACACCCACTGTCCGAAAAAATGACAGCTCCCAACCTGGCTTCCAAACCCGAGAGCTGCGCGGCATGGGGCGTTCTTCAAGTTGTTTTTTGTGGATGCAGCAGCCATAGCACACCATTCGTCTTTCCTCTGCGTCCTGCTGGAGCCCCCCCCCCCCCCCCCCCCCCGGGGGTGGGTTTCCATTGAACTGGCAATGGCGTTGTGATACTGGAGTTGTAGACGAAATCCACCTTTTCTGTGCAGGATGGTGCCCAAGCCCAAAGCTGTGAAACCGCTTACAGTGTCTACAGTAGCCTACCAACACTCCACCCACACTGTGACAGTCAACACAAGGTGGCAGCTGCAACTGCCCACCTTGTATTTTCCCCTACAACGTTGATGCTGGTGCTTGTTACCTGGCGCCACAAACAACACGGTCAAGCAATCTTGGTGTACACCACCTTTCACAAGTACACACCACCAACACCCAACATCACCCATGGGCATCACCCTGGCCAGGCATGCATGCATGCTTGGGCCGCGATTCCACTGCGGTACAAAGGGGTCCACTGCGGTACAAAGGGGTGCACAGCCTGCTGATGCAAAAACGTCAAGACATATCATGCGAAAGTGCAGCTTCACCTTGTATAAACATACACACGCCGTCCTTGTATAAACATACACACGCCGCCAAGCAGGAGTGACACTTTGCTCCGGCAGCTGTTGCTATGCTACAAACCTGATTGCTGCCATCACGGCAGCAACAGGCACGCACACACAACACACACAGCAATGCGCTGCTGACAAACAGTTCATAGGACTGCCACCCACAAGCAGATGGCACCATCGCAAAATGGCTTGAACCAGGTACAAAAGCAGTGGTCCAACACTGCATCCGCGCATGCATGCAGCGCCCAAGACTCCAGAACCTAGCGACAACCCATCCACCCCAAAAAACGGCAAAACAAACCCATCAACCCCACATGCATGGACATGCCGTGCCCCCGGACCACACTGGAGGAACATGGGCGCATAGGGCAGCAACCCTTGCACCCTGAGAGGCGACAACCCCTTGCACACCATGATAGGTGCCATGGCAATTACACAGCAACACGCAAGTGGTGGTGTGCCGCAACCCAATCGTGCCCAGAACCTCCACCCCAAAAAAAGGACATGTGACGCAGGTGCTGGATCGCACAAGACATGGGCCTGCACCACAGAGGGCGCAACCGCCTGCACCACACCAAGCAGGCCAGCATTCAAACTCACCCAGCCAGCCCCACCAACAGACCGTCGCAGCGGCACCCTCTTCAGATCCAGTTGTCGCCCGCTATCCGTCGCCTGTAGGCGTTGCCCGGTGCCTTCAGCGCAGGCGCATCAGGTGCCATGGGCTTGCCCGCCTTGGGCGCTGCGTTGACGCGCTCTGTCATGGGGGCGTAGTGACGCAGCCACACACCACGGTAGTCCTGCTGGGGCCGCAGGATCTTGGTGTCAGGGTCCGCCAGTGACTCCCTCCAGTGCGCACAGTAGCCGGTGATGCTGCGGCAGACAAAACAATGACGGCAGCAGCAGTGTGGTGAGCTTGGTGAGCAAAGGGCTAGAACAGCATATAGCAGGACGCGACAATGCCAGCGCAGACACAGAGCGCACCGCACATGCGCCGCTTGAGACCAAACTTGTACTGCACACTAGACTGTCTGCATTGTACAGCACTCCCTCAAGCACCAAAAGCAGCTCAATCAAGGGGCTGCAGTGGCCACAGGGCCTGCTGGCATCATGCCAGCTGCCTTTGACAATGTAAAAGAGGCTGGAGTCAAACGTGGGGATGGTGGGGTAGGTTTTGGGGAGGGAAGGAGGGAAATTTGACAGGTGCGTATCAGGCAAGGTTGGAAAGATTGTCAATGACGCGGAACAACTTTGACAAATGCAAAATCGGGCCTTGGCAGGGTTGGGTTGGCTACATCCACCAATGCCTGTCCTCACCGTGGGATGGCAAACAGCACCGTGAAGAACTGTGGTGGGAAGCCCATGGCCCGGTACACCAGCCCACTGTAGAAGTCCACATTGGGGTACAGCTTGCGGCTCACAAAGTAGTCGTCAGCCAGCGCAGCATCCTGCAGGACAAGAAACAAGCTCATGCGGACATGCTTGTGGGGGGAAATGCAGCTACTTACGAAGAAGCAACTATCAAGGACACTTGCTACAGCCGGGCTGTGCCTATTGTGACTGACTGCACGCGCGTAGTCTTGCTACCGTCAGCAAACTGCGCAGGAGTGCTTCGGGCTTCAGACTTGGTAAAAACAAACTTGCTACGGCACTTGCAGCTCACAACTTTTTAAGAAACAGCCCAAAGCCCTTACCTGCAGCGCGATGGCCACCTCGATCATGGGGTCACGGCCAGCAATCCTGAACACCTCCTCAGCCACCTGCAGGGATACACCACATAACATCACAGCGCAGCACGGCAGCGGGTTGGCTCAAGCTCCTTGAACGAAGACAAGCAAGCACTTACTACAGTATGTAACTTGAATCAGGCACATAGCAGAGTGCTGCTGCCAAACAAAGCTACATAACGTGCACCGCGGAGCCGCAAAAGACCATCTGAAATACAGGCCGGGACGACAGTCATGACCACTCACCCCCTGATGATCTTTGCGCGTGGGTCAAAGTTCTTGTACACTCTGTGACCAAAGCCGAACAGCTTCTCCCGCTTTGCCTTCACACCATCTAGGAAGCCTGCAAAGCAAGGCCGATGAAAAAGCGGAGCCAGTTGGCACATGCAGTGAGTGTCCAGACTGAATGGTGCATAATGAACAGGGCTTGGCAAGCAGCAAAACCCAGCAGTGCGCGAAAAATGGCGGCTTGAAGATGGGAGCAGAAAATGATTCTGAACAGACTCCATTAGTACTCGGTGTACAGCACCATGTGAACGGTACGGCAGGCGACTCACTTGGGATGTTCTCCACGCTGCCGATGCGCTGCAGCATGCGCAGCACTGCCTCATTGGCACCACCATGCAGTGGGCCATACAGCGCACCCACTGCACCGGCGACTGCTGTGTACACGTCCACCCCACTGCAGCACGCAGGACACAAGCCATCGCCGTCAGCACATCAGCATCACTTGACAGGCTGATTTAGCAGGCAGAAGTATCCTGCTCTCATTCCGCCCCACACATCCTAACCTGGCGGAAAGCCCCTTGCGAGGCATGCTGTTTCACGTACATAGCCACAGTCAGTACTCAGCCCCAGTCAATCAATACATCGCTGAACACAACCAACCACCAAACAAACACATAGCTACAGTGCTGCTGCGAGGTGTGCAGGGGGTGCAGCTGGGGGCCTACCTGGAGGCCAAGTGGCGGCACGATGCTGTGGGGCAGTTCATCCCTAAAGAAATTTCAACGAATAATCAACGGCTCGCATAACTCTGCACTCTGAGGATCCCAAGGTATGGCTGCTTACCTGGAGGCCAGGTGGCGACAAGCTGCTGTCGAGCAGTTCATCTCATGCTCCTGGTGCAGGATGAACATGATCTCCAGCGCACGCGCAAGGCGGAGGTTGGGCCGGTACTCTGTGTTGCCGTTGCTGTCCAACATGTACAGGAAGTTCTCGGCGAAGCTGAGGCGCTGGTTGGGGCGGGCTGCTGTGCGGCCTGTAGACTTGTGGTAAGCTAGGGCTGCAAGCGTGGAGATCTGCATATCAGTACGGTGCAGTACAGTGATTGTGGGAGGGGATCCCAAACCTCAGCACCGGCCAGCGAGCCAAGGGCTCATGAATGTGCCCCATGAAGAGCCCCGAAAGACCTGTCGTACCCCAGTCTTTCAGGTCAGATGTGGCGGCGATTGAAATTTCCCGCAAGCTAGCCGTCAATTCCAGTAACTTTTCAAAATTTGGGTGTGCCTAGCACCCACCAGAGCAGCCCCTAAGGACCCACTGGACAGTACGGCCGGCCGCGGAGGCTTGGTGTACTGACGCAGCTTATGCAGCTCTGTGTTTGTCAGTGGCACTCCCATCACAGTGTTGCAGTTGCTGTCGGCAAAGACTGTAGTATTTCCCGGCAGCAACTGCAACACATCGATGAGAGTGCCACTGACAAATATAGAGTTGCATGAGCTGTGTCAGTTGCCGGGAAGGAAGATCGAAAACACATGTGCGTCTTCAGGCCGCACCCATGACCATCCTTACCTTGCCCAGCAGGCGCGCAATCTGTGTGTCCTGCACCTCCCGTGCCTTGTAGATGTTCTGGCCAGCCAGCGCTGGGTTCTGCTCCGGGTGGCAGCCGCTCAGCGCACACAGACCTGCAGGAAAAGGAGGCCCACACAGTAATGCGGTTGTTGCTCTGCTTCAGGACACTAGGTCAAACCAGCATGAAGACTGCTCATGGCCCCAGTACCAGACAGCATGGCCCCAGTACCAGACAGCAAATCAGATCATCAACAAGTCACATCAGCATGAGGCATGCCGCCGCATGTGGCCCCAGCACCACACAGCCGAAGTGCAATGCAGCGATGGTCAAGCAAGCTGTATACACATGTACACCATCTGCTGACAATGACCCGTTGCTTGGCAAGCGCATGTTGCTGTCAAAACCAAGCACATGCACAACAACGCAGCATTAGTCAGCAGAGCTGCCTCACTCGTAAAGGGAGTGAGGTGCCCTCACCTGTGAGGATGACGGCCATGGGGTGGGCATCATGTGGCATGGCATTGATAACATCCTCAACTGCCTTGGGCACGCCCGCATGCATGTTCACTGTCTGCTCAAAGTTTGCCAGGTCAGACCTGCAGCAACACGTGCAGCCGGCCACACCAATTGTGATTCTAGTGTCATGGCCACAGAGCAACCATGCTGGCTGGCGAACATGAGTATTCTGATTTTTGCGACATGTGAGGTAGGGCCGCCAGCTGTTAGCTGTAAAGCTGAGGTCCGTCTTGTGCAGTCCCTTTGTACACACAGCACTGTCAGTCAACCACGGAAACAGGTTACCCGCAGCAGTGTCAGCTTACCGTGAGGGCAGGTTGCCATAAATAACCAAGTATGCAGACTCCAGGTACGAAGCCTCAGTGAGCTCCTGAATGGGGTAGCCCCTGCACAGCACGACAGCAGCAGTGCATTGCTCAATCTATGCTTCCCCAGCGTAGAGCCTCCTGTTACTGCGAATGTACATGAAGGAATTGATGTCAGCGGCACAGCCCATGCTGCCTGGCAAGTTCTGCTACTGACAGAGCCAACCACACTGTGCAAGACTGATTTGTAAGATGTGCCGGTGCGTTGCCAAGGGTAGGTTGGGTGTCGGTCCAAAAAGACAAAAAACCAGTGGCATGCTGAGGGCTACAAATGGATGCAACAAGGCGGCTGGAAAAATACAGAAACAGCACAGCAGCGCAGCAATTCCAAGCTCACCTGTAGCGCAGGATGCCCTTGTCTCCATCAATGTATGAGATGTGGCTGATCACTGCAGAGGTGTTGGTGTACCTGCAGCAGATGTTCCATGCAAGTGAATTGACTTGAACACAAGCAGTGCCATGTTATGACTTGCATGCAATCTGCCTGTCAAGAAATCAGCACCAGATGACACCTGACTGTGCATGCCCTGCTGTAGCGCAACTGACCTGCTGTAGCGCAATTGACAAGAGCCAGGCTGGCATGTTGACCTTGACTTCTACGTATGGCGACACCGCAATTGACGTCTAGGTATGGCAACACCGCACCGCAGGCAAGGCTTGATATATTGCAAGGCATGCATAAGCAAAGCTTTGAATTAGTGTCATGTCACCCACCCTGGGTCATATGTTCTCAGGCCAACTCCATCACCGCCTGCTGTGATTTTCTTCAGGGCCTGTGCGTTGATGGTGCCACCCTCAGAAACTTCAAGCTGCACAACACGAAAAAACGTCAACATCTTCTTCTTTTGAAACATCAGTGCAAACCTTCCTGCTAGAGCACCAGCTCAAGCAACCAAACACTGTTCCATCACTGTTGCTGCTGCTGCTGACATGGACAACAGATGCAGTGCAGTGAGCTGCTGCAAGTGCACGTACCGTGTACTTTTTGCCAGTCCTATTGTCCAGCACCGTCAGTGTGCCAGGCCCGCCACCTTGGGAAGGTCGCACGTCTTCGTCTGCTCGGGTTTCCTGCCGCTGCAGTGTTGCGGCCTCGCTATCTGCTGAAAGGTGCTGTGACAGCACTGACAATCTCCCCAGCGCACTGCTGAACGCCATTGCAGCTGCCCTGCGGTCCTGCTTCTGCAGATCTCTGGTGTCGCAAAGACAGCACGAGAGGTGTGCACTCAAGCTTTGTTCACGTTGAACATATACAGGCTGTCGGGTTGCTAGACTTACCGAGCAGCTGCGCTGTTGAACAGAGCAAGGCGTGCCAGCAACGGTGATAACCACCATGTCAGCTGTGCTGAGGTGGCAGGGATGAGTAATTGAAGGGCTAGGGCAGCATGCGGAGAGCGTGGCTGATTGTGTGTGGATCTGTTTGGATCCTTGCTGCGTACCTTTTGCTGGCCAAGGTACCCCGTGGCGGGCCGGCTAGGGCAAACACACAGCAGAGTGACAGTGGCAGCAGCAACAGCAACCCTGGTCCGTCTGAATCAGCTGGTGCATCAGACCGCATGTACCAAGCCTTCTACTTTGAGGTGCACGGACGGGTAAGTACGCGTGTTGCTACACCAGCAACATAATTAGCATCAGCTCGCACCCTGAAGGTGGCCAGGCCCTGCCAGCTTTCAAACGTGAACCGCAGTCCAATTGCAGAGAAGACTCACGCATATGATGCATCCTCCAGGCTTGCTTCCACAGCAGGATGCACACACATGTTTTTACTGTGTGCAGGTTCAGGGAGTGTGGTTCCGCAAATTCACAGTAGCCAAGGCACAGGCCCTCCACCTGGTGGGCTGGTGTGCCAACAGCCAGAGAGGAACAGTAGTGGGGGAGTGCCAGGGCAAGCCACAGGCCCTGGAAGAAATGAAGGTGCGTGCGAGCCCCCACGCAGATGAATTGAGCAGAAGGCCTGCAGGCCTCCCAGCACAGTAGCATCCAAGCAGCAGGTCCAACATGAAGCTTCAGGATTGCCAGGACAAGCAGGTCCCCATACGGAAGTCACGAGATCAGCCTAGAGAGCACGCGGCCAGCAAAGTCTCTTCCAAACAGAGGTCACAAGCAGCAACTTTTACCCAGCAGCAGCTGCTCATGACTGATGACTCTTGCACCTGCACCCCCCTTTGTTCTTTCATTCCTTGCTCTTGTTGCCATGCCTGTTTGCTGCTGCCTGTTTGCCTGCCCAGGAGTGGTTGTGCACAGAAGGCAGCCCCCACTCCCACATAGAGCACTGTGACTTCAAGCATGAACGCAGTATAGACCAGCTGGAGTTTCAGGTCTTTGAGCGGCGACCCAACGTTCCTTGACGCGTGGTCAAGGCTGCGGTCCACCAGCAGCAGCAGCAGCAGCAGCAGCAGCAGCAGCAGCAACAGCAGCAGTATGGCTGCTGGCCGCAGCACTAGAATCTGCATGCACGGAGTCACCGCCACCAGTGTGAAAAGAAGGTCATCCCTGCAGAAGCGTAGGTGGCAGCAAGTGGCAGCTGCTGTGTGACTGTGAGGCACTGCCACACCTGCACTACTCGTGCAGGCATGCCCCATGATTCCCCAGCCTGGACACGACACACTAAGCCCCACTGTGTGCGGGGTAGACGTTCAGCAACAGCCACGCTGCTGCAGAGCGGACACCACCGTCAAATCCCTCGGGCCCCTGCCCCTGCTTTGCATTGCAATTGCACCGCGCATCATTACGGCCCTGTGCCCAGGCCGCATCCAGCACTGACAGCTGCACTGTGTATGCGCACAGCAGCTCTAAAGCTAACGCTGGTGTTGAGCAGCAGGGTGGCGTCTTTTACTCTTTTGACTTGGCAGCAGTGGGACCTGCGGGGGCCCCTTTGTTAAGGATGTTGCGTGTCACTTACGAATCTGGCGGACCCAAGAGGTGTGCTATTGTGTAAATGCCACTCCGACTGTCTTCCAGCGCGATGGCCTCGGGTGGCTGCGTGCCGTGTTTTCAAAAGGAGAAGGCCGTGCCAGACATGTTCTGCCGCAGCAGCTGCTGAGGGGCTGCTGTTCCTGACCCTCTCCTTGAATACTTGGCACTTTGCATGTCTTCAATGCATAGGCGCAAACGTGCCTGACATCCCAGCAAGCTGCTGTTGAAGCTCTTACAGCTAGCCGCCTGGGAGCCACGTGTCAAGGTAATGTTTGCAACGCCATGTGTTGAGAGAGAGACCGTGCGGGGTGTGGTCATGTGCTGAATCTTTCTGCAATGCCCTGGTTTGCTTTTGGAAGTTGGCACAGTATGTTTTGCATTGTCATTGGACTGTAGTCCAGTAGTTGGCATACCGTGCTGCTGCGCAGCTTTTCGGCACGATTTGCACCTGCCTGTCGGACAGAGTTGGCAGAGGTTTGTGGATTTGTTGCTCGTGGAAGTTTGGCACGCGGCTGTTTGCTTTGAATGAGCAGTGTGTGTCGTCAGATTGCAGACCAAAAGGTTGACCGTGGATGGCAACAGCACTCGAAACAGCACAGCAAACACACAGTTTTTGCATGCGCCAGCATGCACCTGTTACACGCAAGGCTGTCTCTCGCACAATTCTTGTTGCAGCCCCCCACATGACAACAGCCTGCTGAGGTTGTACCGCACACCAGAACATACATAACGTGCTGCCGCCGCAACATCTGCAGGGCTGGGTTCAGCATAGCCACAGGTTTCCTGCATCCTCCCACTAGGAGGCATGCTGTGGGTACGGGTGATCGGGACACATGATTGATGATTGTCAGCTGCTTGCAGAGCGCCACAACAACCCAATCAACCAAGGCTACAACGATTGCACCAAGGTAATCACCACTGGCACGTTGCTGGTGCAGGGCATTGCCAGCCCCGCCACTGCAGCCTGCAAGCCAAGCAGACTCCTGAGGCCAATTCACAACTAAGGTGCAGTCTGCCGGTCATGACGATCACAGAAAATGTGAAGCACCGGTGATCATAAATAAGCTTTATACACGACGGTGACACCGTGTCGGCGTCGTTACGTCAATCAAAAACGTCCAGCCCAGCACAGGCCAGGGGTCTTCTTATTCTTGGCTCTGGCCAAGTGCACAGCAATGGCTGGTCAGCGTGCTTCCTTGCAATAACAGACAGGCCACCAGGGCAGCTTGAAACGCGTTGCAGCGCCTACAAGCCTTGATGGACACACCAGCTCTGGCAGAACCGTTGACAGGCTGCACAGACAGCACAAATGCGCAAGGCAGCGAGCACCACAGGCGTCGCACACTGAGGGTGCCAAACAGCAGTGCACACCACAGGGTGCTGCACATTGACAGTAGGAAAGCAACTTCAGACACAGCAAGCCGCTTGATGCCACAGGAACAGTGAAAGTGGATGAATAGGGTCAACTGGGAAGATACGATTTGACAGCACTGGGCATGACACGCCCTGGCCAGCAAATCAAAGGACTGAACTCCCCAGGGTATATGCCTCCGCACTGCAGCGGGGCTTTGTCAGGCAAAGCAGAGGGCCACCGCAACACCCTCCGTCAGGCCACAGGGCCAAAACTCGGCACAGAACAACAATAACAAAGGCCACAACAACAATAGCAAGGGATGGAGACATGCGTCTTGAAACGGTGCTTTCCTCATGCCACTTGGGGCACACAGCAGCCTAGCACATACAGATACAGCGCGCTACACAGCGGCAGGGTCAGCGCGGCCGCCAGGTACTCGTAAAACAGCAGCGCTGACACCTCATCCTCCCCATTCTTATGCACCAGCGACAGCGAATGGACGAGGATCGCAGTGGGCGTACTCCATGACACCATCATTACCAGGACAGCGAGGGGGTCAGGGGCCGCGCCCAGCAGCCCAAGCTTGTGTGCGCCAAGGACGACAGCAAGGCCAATCAGCGGACTGAGGATGAGCTTGGAAGCTATGACGCCGGCGACGTTCAGCGGGGGCAGGTGTGCGCCAGATGCGAGCTGGGGGCCGTTTTCCAGGTTGGCTCCAAGGACAAGCAGCAGGATGGGGATGAGGGGCTGCGGAAGGAAGCAGAGGCAGCAGGATGCAGGGTGTGGATGCTCAGTATAAGGGGCAGCAAGGAACACACTGATGCAGTGGCATGATGCGACAGCGGCGGCTGCATGCGGCACGGTAGCGGCTGCACCCGGCGGCTGATCCCTCCGACCTTCCTTCATTGCATTGCACAAGCTCAGCAATGTCATGCACGGTCTGCTCAAGCTGTAACTGTTCACCAACGGAGCTGCTGCTGTCACTGGGCAGTAAAGTGCATGTGCAGGGCGCAAGATGGCTCTCCATGGCAGTCAGTAGTTGTTGCATGCGGGTCAGGCATGTGCAGCCATTTCTCACCTGGCCAAGCATGTCCAGCACGTCCGCCACCACTGAGAGAGAGCCCCGTGGGCTGAACAGCGCAGCCTGTGAGCACGACAGCACGCAACATACACATCAGCTCCAGATCGGTTGCATGCATCATCAGGTGGTGGATATGTGCCGAACCTTTGACTCTGAATAGCATCAACAGGGCACCTGCCGCACGATGTGCAACATATTATTACTTGACACGCTGCATCTGCCGGGGCACCCTGTAGCCACCAACAACAACAGCAACAGCAACTCACCTGGAGAGGGGGACAGCTGCCGATCATGATCGCCAGGACGCCAGCAATCAGTGGTGGAGACAGCACACCCTTCACCAGGGGCTCCATCACCTCTCCATGCTGCTGCCACCAGCTTCCAAAGCCTGTCTCGACCCACTGCTGCACTTGGCCCTTCAGCTGCACCCCGTGCAACGCCTCCTGTGGCGGTTGCATCACCTGCTGCTGCAGCTGCTGCTGCTGCGCTTGCTGCTTTGGGTGTGTGGGGGACTGCTGCCCCATGTACTGCTGGTCCAGTTGCAGCGGCAGCAGCCTGCTAGAGGGTGTGGACTGCTGCTGCATAGGCCGTGCTCCTGCCTGCAGGAGTCCAGCAGTAGCTGCAGTACGTGTGCTGACCCCGCTGCCGCGCGCTGAACTGCCGGTAGCGGCTGCAGCTGCACTGCTGGCTAGTGTTGTGCTGCCGGTGCGGCTGGCATGCTCCCACTGCTGCACCGCTGTGCTGGATTGCATCTGCAGCTCCAGAGACATGAGGGTGGCAGCCCTAGAAAGCGGCCTGCATACAGTGCAGTAAAACACAAATTAGCCATCAGGTGACAGAGCCCCGTCCTCATCCTCATTAGCCGGGTCGTATTGGTCATACAGTGGGGGGTCGGCACACCAACAGGAGGACAAAACCCTTGCTGGGTGCTGTGGTACAGGCATGCACCAATGCTGCATGCTGGGAGTAGGTAGCCAGCTTGGACACACAAACCAAGTCATCTGCGTTATCTGGCCATTCATCACCAGCTGCCAGCCCATTTGGTCATGTCAGATTGTGCCAGCAGCTGCTGCCGGCACCTCACCTGTCAAGAATGGCGACCTGGCCTGCACGTTGTGCCTGCATCACTCCCACTGCCTGCTGCTGTATGATGACTGCTGCGGCTGGGTCTGCAGTAGTGCCTTGTAGGGATGCGGCACTGCCAAAGGAGATCACCTTGTTGACCAGGCTTACACTGCTGCTGCTGCTGTCTGCGGCCAGGGGTGCAGTGGCGTCTGTCACCTGCTGCTTGGGCTTGTGCAGAAGCAGGGTGCCTGAAGGAACGCGTGCAACAAACAGCAAGATGTGTTTTCTGACACAGATGCACGCCATGAACATGCAAAGTGCCAGGTCGTCTCATGAGCAGATCAGTCACGAGTGCCTGCGTCAGACCGTCCTTCTGCTATGCTGCACTTTTGGTTACAGCTGCCTGCAGGCCCACGCTATGCAGCTGCACTCTGCCATCATTGCAGTAGTCAGGTCTCTGCTTGAGCTGGACTGTTGGGTGTTTCACAGGCACAGAAAGACATTGCTCACCTAGCGGCATCTGCACCAGTGTGGCATATCCTAGGCCCAACATGATGTAGCTGACTGCCATGTCTGCCTGTGCTGCTGTGTTGAAGGGCAGGCTGGGGCTCTTGATCAGGCTCAGCACCAGCACCAGCGGCAGATTGCCTGCAATCAAGCAGTGAATGACAGTGTCAGTAACAGTCAGCAAAAGAGACGACAAGTGCCTTCAAGGGGCCATCAGCCACCATCAAGGTGCCATGATGCCAAAGGTGCTGGCTACAGGTGTTTACCTGTGTTGGCAATGGCGCTGGATACTTGGATGATGCGTTTGAGGTCCGGGGGTGTGGGCAGCAGCCGGGTGTGGAGTACGCCAAGGCCCAAGCCTACAAATGACTGCGGGCGTGAACACAGGAGGTACAGAAAACAGTTGGGACACGCCCTGTTGAGTGATGCTCGGCAGAGCATAGCCGTGTAACAAGACGGGTGCTGAAAGTTATTATTAGCTGTAGCTGCTACCTGCTCCTACCGGGGTGGGGGGTGGGGGGAGTCAAAGAGGCTCCGGAGCACAGGGCATGTAAGCTGGGCATTCCTCACAAGCTTGCAGCACAGCTGGCTGCTTCCTGTGCAGCATACTAAACACCCCACAGACTCCTGCGAGCACCGCCCCTTGCATGCTGTTCTGATGGCCTGCAGCTGCGGGAGCTACAGCAACAACAGCTGAATCGTTCTGCCGCTTCTGTGGCTTTTGACCCCGGAAGCTTACCATAGGATGACGTTGGCACCGATGTACCACAGGCTGAGGGCTGATGCCAGGTCTGTGTGTGCCCCTATCTTGGTGAGCATGAGTGCTGGGGTGAACACATTGATAGCCAGCTTGCTGAGTGCCCTGCGAGCCTCTGCATTGAGCATGCCCTGCAGCAACAGCATGGAGAGCAGGTCAGCTGTTGGTGGTTGCTGTGTGGTGTGTGATGGAATAGTCAGTCATTGATGATATGTAAAGAGGGTTCAGCTGATTCAGAACTCACATAGTGGGCTGCAGCTGCTCCAGCAGCAGAAATCATCCCAACTTTGAGCACAGGCAGGGTGCTGTCCACCAGCAGAGCAGGGTCCAGTCCAGGCAGCACTGCTGTATGTCTGAAGGTTCTACGGATCCGTCTGTTGGGTGCTGCATTGGCTGTCGGGTGCCGCAAGAGCGGCAGCTGCTGCCTCCTGCACGAAGGGGCTCTGGTGGAGGTCTGCAACATATTTGCTATTGTGTCATCTATGGGTCTTACAAAGAAAAATCCAAGCAGCTACAGAATCGGTGTAATGCTTGAAGCAGCTCGAGAGGAGGCGAGTAAGTAAAGCTTCAAACGGAAAATAACAGTTTCGCGCCAACCCTTATGCCCTACCTATTTGCTGTTCCCATGTGATGAGGGTTCATCTTGACAATATCAGCCATCCTGTAAGCGCGTGCAGTGGCCGTTCCGAGACATACCTCTTGCAACTTGTGATCATTCTTGTTCTGCTCGCCTGCTCCATACCCTGCCGTCCTTCAGTTCTTCCCAAAACGGTTTGAGTCACTGATCTTACAAGCTTTCGAGATCCAGACAAGCCACTCGCAAGCGAGCACATCATGGAGGGTCTGGTGCAGCAAGCAGTGCAGCAGCAGGTACTGCGGGTAGCCCAGCAGCTAGAGGAGCAGATAGACTCGCAGCTGCACAAACTAGAGAATCTACAAGATGATGATCTAGAACGCATTAGGCAGCGGCGGGTGCAGGAGCTCAGGTTGCAGCAGGAGAAGACCAAGGAGTGGGTAGCAAAGGGGCATGGGGAGTACAAGGAGATCTTTGAGGAGAAAGAGTTCTTCAAGGAAATGAAAGGCGAGGAGCGCATGATCTGCCACTTCTATCGTGACAACTGGCCATGCAAGGTACGCATGCGGCGACAGACCCCATTCTTTGACTTGCAACTGCAGTTTTGCAGCCACTTGCATGGCTGCACCCAGCAACCAACGTTGCATGCAACGTACATGCAACATACCCACCAAATTGGAAGGTAATGCTGACCTTGTGTTTCGCATGGCACCTGTACAACAACAGTATGCACTTGATGTTGGGGCGTATAGTGTTTGGCCTGCTGGCTGGGCCAATCACCAGCAGTAGCTGTTGAATAAGTTTGGGCTGAAGGAGATGTGTTTCCACCTTGTTGGATACTTGTTCTCCCTGGACGAGTCCCCTTTCCAGGAATGACCATGCAATGAACCTGCGACCCACATTCTCCATCAGCTGATGCTGTTGTGCAGATGGGACAGGGGTGTTGCAAGGCACGATGTCCGTGCCGGTGCACCCCAGGGCGCAGCAGGTCAGGCCGAAGTTCCGCAGTGCTGCCCCGTAGCTTGGGAATGGTTTGAGAACAAGCCATTCCCCAGCTAGGGGGCAGCATCGCGCAACTTCGATCTGACCTGCTCGCCCTGGGGGTGCACCGGGCACGGAGACTGTGACCACAGCCCCCCCCCCCCCCCCACACGCACACATACGCACCACCGCCACGCCCCTCCTTCGTACAGGAGGTCATGGAGGGTTCACATATAGTGGTGAGGATCGGCCCCTCGCCGCTTTTGGGCAGTGTTATGGGTGACTGCTCATGTAGTTGGGCAAGTGGGTGTCCTCAGAGTAACCATACCCCCAGCTCGTTGCATGGTCGATGCTGGAAGCATTGGTAGTGGAGCTCCATCAGGCAATTCCCAGCCAAGGGTTTTGAAGTCCATACCACAACGCCCTCCCCCCCCCCTCTATGCACACACTACGTTCTTGGCTGTCCCTTTGCTGAGCATACAGAGCCCGCCTCGTTTTGTCAGGCAGGCCTCCTTCTGGCAGCGCTGCGGTATACCTCCAAGCCATTGGGGTGCTTAACAGTGCAGCCATTTCGGTCATCCAGCTGATGCGTGCTGACCAGAAAGACAGCACGGTCAAGCGCCCCAACTGCCTGGTGGTTGACTGCAGCGCTGCCTAGGAGGCCTGCCACAAGGGCGGGGTCTGTGTGTTCAGGCTGTGCCTGGACAACTTAGGGCCCTCACTGCAGCACAGCTGCTTAAGCATTGCGGTTCTGGATTGCTCTGCAGCAATGGGTGATTAAACTAGATCACGTTGCATGAACAGGGCGGCAGCAACAGCACCAGGAGCCACTGATGAGCTGCCTTGCACCCTAGTGTTGTTAGTTTGCCCAGCGCAAAGCTGCTGCTGCCACTGCTGCCACTCCTGGAGCAAGACACCAGCAGTACATCACACAATGGGGTTGGTCTCATCAGCCTCACTCTTACACTTGCTTGCCCAATCTGCATGGGCAACCTACATGTGTAGGGCCAACACCACTGCATTGTGTTGCATCTGACGGTATTGCAGTGCAATGTATGCATTGTGCCTGCTGCGTTGTGACTACCCTCCGCAACAGGCAGTAGTAACAGCCATCGACACTGTACTGTGCGGTACCTGACTGCATTTTGCTGTACATCGTAGTTTGTGCCTGCTGTGTGATGCAGGTGGTGGACAAGCACATGAACACCTTCTGCTAACAGCTGGCAGTGCTGATAGCCGTGCATTTGACAACATTGCATGGTATCTGACTGTAGCTCATTGCGCTGTGTGCATCGTGCCTGCTGCATGGTGCAGGTGATGGACAAGCACATCAGCATCCTGTGCAAGCAGCACTTGGAAACAAAGTTTGTCAAGGTGAGCCCTGCTGCTCAGCGTACCTCACAGTAGGAAGTCATGTGGCCTGTCAGCCAGCAAGGGTCTACTGAAGTAGATTGCCAATTGTTGGGAGAGCAAAGGAGCTGGCCTCTGGGTAAGGAGGGTCAGTGAAGCAATCGCGCTGATGTACTGATGGAGTGGAGTCTCTTTAAAAGATTTCTTGTCGAAATTTTGCAGCTGAGTGGGGCACACAGTTTGGCTGCAGCTGCCCCCCCCTCCAAATCTCAGCAGTTGACCCTCAAGTAACCAACTCAGCTGTCTGTTAACTCAACCACAACTCCACCCAGCGCAATCACAACGCAAAAAAGCGCCCAGCAGCAGTGTGTGGTGCTGCTAAAGCAGTGTCAGCGCCCAGCAGCCGTTTCACCGCCTGCGCTGCCCTGCAGATCAATGCTGAGAAGGCTCCCTACCTCACAGACAAGCTCAAAATATGGATGCTGCCCACCCTGGCCCTGATCAAGGGGGAGAAGGTGGTGGACTATGTGGTGGGCTTTGACGACCTGGGGGGCAAGGACGACTTCTCAACAGGTGGGCTATTTGTGAATGCATGTGTTGGCAGGGGGTCCTCTGCAGTGCAGGCAGTTGCAGTGGCATGTGCAGTTGCACTGCTAGTGTGGGTGTAAAAAAGTCAGCCTCAAAGGTGTTGATTGGCTGGTTGGCTGGCTGGTGGGGTGTGTCGGCAGGCAGTGCGTCTGCATGGGGAGAAGGTGGTGGTGGGCTATGTGGTGGGCTTTGTTGAGCTGGGGGCAAGGACGACTTCTCAACATGTGGGGTGGGCTCGTCACATGGGCCCATGTGTTTGAGGGGTGGCGGGAGGGGGCAGGACTGCAGCCGCAGCAAGGATGCTGGTGGCATGGGGTCCATTGGGAAACGCTATGTTAGAACCAACCTCAGAAGTGGTGATTGGGTGGCTGATGGGATGTGCCAGCGGACAGTGCAATCTATTGGCATGCCCGTTGATTTCAAAGCAGTTGGCAAACCCCACAAGCTGGATCGTGTCAGGATGCCGTAGCCAAGGGTGCCCTGCACTGCTGCTGCTGGAGGGGCAGACTCTGCGGCAGCCTCTGAGAGGCTGCCGCAGGCAACAGGGGCTTGCACAGCAGACCATACGTGGGCGGCGCTGTGTGCTGACCGCATGACTGCTTGCAGAGCAGACCATCCATGGGTGCGCTGTGTGCTGACACGCATGACTGATTGCACAGCAGACCGTACATGGGCTGCGCTGTGTGCTGACACGCATGACTGTTTGCACAGAGACCATTCATGGGTTGCGGTCATGTTCATGTAATCTGTTCAGATGAACATCCGTTCAATCATTGTGTGCTGACGCGCATGACTGCTGCGCTGCTGGCCGGTGTCTGTTGTGCTGCAGAGCAACTGGAGGAGCGGCTGGTGCGTACAGACATGATCAAGGAGTCGCTGGCAGTGAGGCAGGCAGCACAGCGGCCAGCACAGCGGCAGGTCATACGCAAGGGCGGCTACCAGAAAGGGTCGGATGATGAGGACAGTGACTTTGAATGAGCAGGGCTGGACTGCAGAAGTTGGGCAGTATGCCATAAATGTGTGTCTACGTGTTCCATTTTGGAGAGTGTGTCTACGTATTCCATTTTGGGTGTGCTGCTGTTACACAGAGCGCGTGGCAGTGGGGGTGAAGAAGGGGCGCCAGCCCTCCCCCAGTACGGCAGGCTGTGGGGGTGGGCAGCGGTGGCGGCTGGGGGTGATGTGTTTGTGGCAGCTGGCTGTTGCAGGCTAATGTTGGGCAAATTGCACCTGCGTGAAGCACATGCTGTGCTGCTGTGCACAGCATTGCTGGCCAATGTTGGCATGGCCTGGTGAGCATTCATGCCCCCTGAAGTGGGGTTGTGACGTTTGTAACGTCCGTCGATAATCGGCAAGAAAAAATAAACAAAATGTCTACAAAATGAATGCATGTATTTTCGCGAAGCTCCCCATTGCTCAGTGCGTTCACTATGGCATCTACCTCCTGATCGTGTCGAGGCTGAATCATTTTCCTGACTCACTGACACGCAGCACAGCACATCTGGTCCTGTCTCCATTCGGTTTCAATGACGTTCTGATCTTTCCTAGGCATCACGGGCAACACCCGAAAACGATCGGCTGTGGTGGGCAGTAGCAGTAGCATCAAGTCAGCGCCTGCCAAGCCCCAGCCATGGCGTACTCGCTGGGCCAACGGTGCCTGGCCGAGTTCATCGGCATGTGTATCGTTATTTACACAGGTGCATAGCTGTGCTAGCAGTGGTCCAGAGGCAGCACATTCCAGGCTGGCAGCAGCTATATCCCCAAGCAGGCCTGCTCTTTTCAGTATCAAAAGATTTTGAAATCCCAGATGACATGCTGCATGTAAGGAAGCTCGAATACACGCGAACATGGGTGTTTGGGGATGCTGCTGTGTGGATGCAGGAGAAGCAGCGTTGGCCAACGAGTTGCTACCAAGCACCAAGGGTCACGGCATGGGTTGGTGGGTGGGGCAGCCAGCCTACAAACAAGCTATCCAGCTGAAATCACAGTTGGGCTGGTTTTCTTTAGCATGTGCACCATACCTATCAGCACAGCAGCCACCATGCAGCTGCTGTTCGTGGAAATGGGGTTTGTCTAGCGAGTGGCTGGGTTGTGTTGGCGCTGGGGTGCAGCTAAAATCAATCAAACTGCTCAGCAGCCATTCAGCCGGTAAGTACCCTAGTTATCAACCGTATCTGCATGACAGCAGTGAGTTCTGAAAGGCACACACATGATGCGCAAGGCCTGCTCATAGCCAAAATAAGCATGCACTTCATGAACAGAAATCAACCCCAATCAGCTGCATCCTGCCGCTTTGTCTCTGCCTATCCTGTCCTTATGTGTGTCCTGTGGTTGTCAACACCAGGGGTTGGACGGTGAGTACCAACACAGTCCTCGTAATGTGTTTGAGGGGGGGGGGGGGGTGCAGGGTTTTCAGTTGCCTGCTTGTATCCTGCACACTTTGTGACCTACTGCAGTCTTCCGTAAAGACTGTCAAGCACAGTATTCCTTACTGTACAGTGCTCACACAACACCATAATACATGCTGTAGCCATGTGTGATGCATGTGCTGTACAGAGCTGTCTACAAGCTGTTCAGGGCGCAAGGCTGCTGCTGACGGTGTCTTGTGGGTTTTGGCTGCAGGTCTTCACCTTCGGTGCGCATCTGGGCTCATGAGGGATCCTCGGGATCGCTGGGTTGGGGGAGATGCAGCAGTGTATCAGGGCGTCCAGTAGCAGCGGTGACTGGGAGCAAAATTAGCCGTTGACAGGGGATGCGAAGCAGCCCCGCTGGTCTGTCCAATGCCTGCAGATGGCAGCGCCAAGTGGTCCGCGAGGGAACCGTTCTCTATGGAAATCTCGATGGCATACACAACCGAAAGAGGCTGACACCTCACACCCACACATCAGCGCTCTGCGAGCGTCGCCACGTCAGCAGCAGCACATGCATTCCTGCATGTGCGTCAGGGCCTTTCTATCATCAGCAAAAAATACATCAAGCAGATTGCTTGCTGAGGTGCCTAATTGTGCACTGGTGCCTCGCAGGCTTTGCCTTCTTTGCCCCGCTCCAGATATTTGCCAAGGTATCTGCCAAGCTGAACCCTGCCATGTGCATCGCGCAGTGGGTGTGGGGCAACATCACAGGAGTGGACTTCATATGCCTATCTTTGGCCGAATTGGCTGGTGCCTTCTTGGGTGAGTCATTACAGTTACAGTTAACAGTCACAGAGATGGGTGAGTCATTACAGTTACAGAAACTTGGGTGAGTCATTACAGTTACAGTTACAGTTACAGAAATTGGGCACGGCGAAGCCGTGCAACCCACAAGAGAGCCAGAGGCTGATGGGGTAGTTAGGCTGGTTGTAGGTTGCCTCAAGAACACCTGGCTCCCTTGCGGGTTGCGCAGCTTTGTGGCGCTTTTCCTGTAACTATAGGTCCCAGTCGACCCTTGCATGGTACGCGTGGTGTCTAGAAGAGAGCTGCGCGTATGTATCCCGCGTTGCGTGTTGCGGGAGGGAAGCACATGTTGCAGCTGTTGGCACACTGCGGCTCTGTGTCACTTGAGACTTGAGCTGGCAGAGATGGGTCCCCCCCAGGCAACCGGGGCCCTGATGGCAGGCGACTGCCATCAAGACATGGGCAGCAACCGCTGCTTGAACCCAGAGTGTGCTGACAAGGCCCCTGAGGGCACTGTGCTACCCAGGACCCACTAGCTAGCTGCCGCCTGCGGCACTGCTGCACATCAAGGCTTGAAGCTGCCGCCCTGCTGTCACTATTGCTGCAGGTGCTGTGCTGCACTGGATCCACTACCTTCCCCACTCATTTTGCTACTTCCCCCACTACCCCATCAAATGGAGATGCTTATGCTAACATCGTGTTGAACTAGATGCAACCGTCAGCTAGCTGCTGCACGGAGGCATGAAGCTGCCGCCCTGCTGCCACTATTGCTGCAGGTGCTGTGCTGCATTGGATCCACTACCTCCCCCACTACAAGACGCTGCCCGAGCCCCCCTCCATGGACAAGGATGACAACCTGCTGCGGAGGAGGGATACTATGAGAGAGAGCGCACTGCAGATTGCTTCATATGCAACAAGGCCTGACCGCAAGGTATGTGGACAGCTAGTCTGAAAGGCCTTTAGGGATTCTGATTGCATGACACAACAGCACTTTGAGAAGCAGCACTGGAAGCAGGTGTTCGAACAGTTACAGGCATGTCATATGGACTTGGAGGACTTGTACTTTCTGCTGTGTGTTGGTGGTTCGCAGGTCTTGAAAGACAGCTTGGTGTTGACAGACAAGCTGGCTTTGCTGTGTTGTGCTGTGCTGTGCTGTGATGTGCTATGCAGGTCACAAAGAACCCCTTGGATCCACTGAAGCATACGTTCTATTTCCTCAGGCAGAATGATGTCATCCATGAAGAGACACCAGAACAGGTGTGTCATTCTTTTCCTGGTCACACCTGGTCAGCTGGGTCACACATTTGACCATGCTGGGTTGGCATCGCGTAGGCATCATGCTAGGGAGCAAATCCATAAGCTGACTCACAGCACGTGTATCTGCTTGAAAATGGCAACTTTCAGCACTGACATGTGCCCTTTGGTGTCGGGATGGTCAGACTATCGCGTGCGCCTTACCCACTGCCACCCTTTTGGGAGGTGAGGGAGGTGGTGAGCGGCTACACACACTCATCACATGTCAATGGCATTGCCTACCTGGGCTCAGCCTCATGATTGACTCAGGTGAAACAATCAGGCTGTACTGTACCCTGCTGGTATCTGCAGGTCCTGGAAGAGTATTATGCAATGAGTGACCCCCTGAGCCGACATGCTAGTGCCACTAAGGCCCAGGGCAAGAAGGCAGCAGCCCGCCCCCTGGCACGCAAGACCATTCAAGTCGCAGGTACGCACTGCTTTTTGATATGTGACTGTATGCACTGTTGGTCTTGTTGGTACCGCATGTGCTGTTAGCCTACGGCGTACGTGTCACATCAGCTGGGTCAGTTCCCGGCAGGCTGATAGCACTACCAGCCGAAGGCAGCAGCAGGTGTGTATGCAGAGGGCAAACACCTTCAGGGATTGCTGCTGTTGGCACCAGCAGCTTTGTCCTGCAGTCGCTGCTTGTACAGCAGCCTGCCATGCATTGCTTGACCTGTGCTGCCGGCTTGGTTTTGCAACATGCTGCAGACCTTCAGCGCCACTTGCGCGATGCTCATGTTGAGACAGTACTGCGCAAGCGCACCTGTGCACGATGCACCAGCGAAGCACACAACCACACAGGTGGGCTGAGATTTCCTTTATGTCTCTTCCTTCACCCCCCCCCCTCTCTCTCTATTTCTGTGTGTGTTTATCTCTTTCCTTCATGTCACTAAGTGGCCAGAATGTCAAGAGCATTATGCGCATGTTCTTGAACGCTGCACCAGCAAAGCACACAATCACACAGGTGGGCTTAGATTGCATGAATGCGTCCGCATTCGCCCCTCTCCCTGTATGTCCATACACATTTATTGCACATTTATTACACCGGCGATTACACTTCCAGCACCACCGCAGGCTCTCCGAAGGATTCTCCTTCTCCGTCCATTTCTTTTTCTTGATGTCACAAAGTGGCTAGCATGCCAAAAGTGTTATGCGCTTGATCTCAATTGCCGCATGAATGTGGTACACTTGTTTCTGTTTGCAAGCGTTCAGAGTGAACGATGTGCAATAACTGTGTCAGACTGCATGGCCGCCTTAGGCTGCCAGCACGACACCACGGCAGCAGACCGCCTGTGCAGCGGCCACAGCTGTGAAACACAGTTTGTTGATGCTGTACAGTCGTCGAGACGCTTATTGATCCTGCGCTTGATCATCAAGTGGAGGGTCAATAAGCGGCTGGATGGTTGCACAGAGTTGGCAAATTCGCTTCACAGCTTGTGTGCTGCATGGCGGGCGGTGCTATCGCTGAGGTTGAATCTTGCGATCCACGGGCAGGAAGACACACAGCATGAGGGGCAGACAATCCTCAACGAGGCGAGCGAAGGGGCGTGGTTGCTGCATATCTGTGTCTGGCCATTATACATAACCCTTGCACACGTGGTCTGCATGTCTCGCTTGTTCCATTGAACCCCACAGACAGCATATCTCTGCAGTCAGCCATGTCGGCCCCAGAAGGTTGCTTCATCTGCAACACCCCTTGAGCAGGCCTTCACCAGGAATTCATAATATTCACCCCCCCCCTTTATCTGCCACTCATGAAACCCGCTGCAACTGTGATGCTGTCTGTCTGTCTCCTCCTTCCCCCCCCCCCCCCACCACCCCCACAGGCAGCATATCTCTCCAGTCAGCCATGTCGGCCCCTGAGGAGTCCTTCATTTGCAACACCCCCGTCAGCAGGCCCTCACCAGGTGGTGCTGCCCACCAGACCCCCTTCAGAGGCACTGCACCAACTGCTAGCCCTGCAGCAGCAGGCAGCAGGTTCAGCAGTGCGGCGGCACAGCAGGGTACGGCAGCTGCAGGCAACATGGATGACAGGAAGATGGTGGCTGATGTGAGTCTGGTGGATGTTTTGTAAATGTAGGTGTGTTTTTTACATGTAGTTTCATGTATTTTTTTGCTGGAATAAGCAATGTTTAGCTGGGGAGCCTGCAGCCAACATGGATGACAGGAAGATGGTTGGCTGGTGTGAGTGTGTTTGATTATAGGGCACACTTTGCGGGGGGGGGGGGGGGCACAATTGGATACTGCCACCGCTACCATTGCTTGCACACGACTGTTTAAGTTGAGAGAAATTTCGTATGACTACGGCTGCAGGATGTTAGCAAAGTTTGGATTGTGGCACACCAAGTAAATGACCACATCCTGCTGACGAGCTGACGTGCCTTCACTACTGCGTGAGTGTGCATGTGGTGCCGGTGCAGTGTGAAGCGCAGATGCCACCCCCCACGTCGCCCCGGTCTGCCAAGCGGTGGGAGCAGCTGTACGGCTCAGATGAGGTCACGGCACAGAAGCAGCGCGCACAGGCACTGTATGAGGTGGGTATGAGGTTGGGCGGATCCAGGGGGTGGGATGGATGGGCGAGGGAGGAACCCACCCAGGGGGGGTGGCATGGAGGGGGGGGGTTTTGAGGGGACCTCAGGGCGGGCAGAGGTGGGGAGGGGGGGGGGGTGACCTCTGGGTGGGTGGATGGGTGGGTCCTCGGCTCCTTGGATGGGTGAGTGGGTGGATTGGAGGGTGGGCAGGTGGGGTGAGGGGTCAGAGAGTCCTGCAGAAGGTTGAAAGAGAACTTGTGGGGAATCAAGGGACAGTGTGAGTCACTCACCCTACTAGGGTGAAATGCACCGGCGGGTAGTACGCTGATTGTGTGTATGTTTCTGCAGGCTGCTGTTGTGGCGGACCAGAACGCCAAGCTGTCGATCTTTGCCACGCGGCCAGCCATCTACTCCCCGCTGTACAACTTCATTACTGAGACGATGGGCACTGTGGCCCTCATCCTGCTGGCACTGCTGATCGAGCTACAGGTGAGAGGGGGGGGGGCGAGGGGTTTGTTGACCAAGGGGCAGGTGAGGGGTTGCTTGGTTAACGGATTGGCCAGGGGTGGCTGAGGTGTCGCTTGGCTCATAAGTTTGCCTGCCCGGGGTGAGGGGTAGGTGAGCTGAGGTGTTGCTTGGCTCAGGGGTGGCTGAGGGGCTGGGACGTGCACTGTGGCCCTCATCCTGCTGGCACTGCTGATTGAGCTGCAGGTGAGGGGGTGGTGAGGGGTTTGTTGACGGAGGGGCAGGTGAGGGGTTGGCTAAATGAGGTTGGTTGGCCGTGGGGTTGGTTGGCTGAGGGGTTGGTGAGGGGTCGGGATGGCGGGCACTGCTCATCCTGCTGGCACTGCTGATCAAGCTGCAGGTGAGGGGTGGGTTGGCTGAGGGGTTGGTTGCTGAGGGGTCGGTTGGCCGAGGGGCGGGTTGGATGAGGGGCTGGTGAGGGGTTGGGATGACGGGCACCGTTGCCCTCATCCTGCTGGCACTGCTGATCGAACTACAGGTGAGGGGGAGGTGAGGGGTTGGTGGGCTGAGGGATCAGCGGGGGGTGGCTGAGGGGGAGATGAGGGGTTTGTGAGGTGTTGCTTGGCTCAGGTGTCAGTGGGGGTTGAAATGAGGGGCACCACGGCACTCATCCTGCTGGCACTGCTGATCGAGCTGCAGGTGAGGGGGTTGGGCACTATCGCAGGCCTGAAGTTTTGGCTGGGCGTTGCCTACCTGTCTTTCGTGTTTGCAATCAAGACATGCCGTTGGGTGCAGTTTAACACCGTCCCAATGGATTGACCTTGATATTGCCATCGGCGTTGACGGCCCAAACTTGGGGTGATGCATGGTAAGGTCAGGCCCTTTAATCTCATGATGTGTGCCCTGTGCTGCTGCAGGCGCGTCGCTTCCCTGAGGGGTCAGATGCTAAAATGCTTTATGAGGTTGGCCTGCAGCAGCTGCTGATCTGCTTCACTGTGGTGATCCTTATCTCTGGTGAGCTGCATTTCTGTACGCCGGGCATGGAGGGGGTGCGGGGTAGTGTCAGATGCTGGCGTCCAGCTGTGTCGGCCTGTGGTTTATGGGGTTGAGCTTCAGCACCCAATTGCTTGCATGTGATGTGCATGTGCTGCATGTCTTCTGCAATCCAATACTATTACTGTTACTACTGTTACTACAGTCAGTGATGCATCATGCATATGGTGGTCAGAAAGCTGCTTTCTCGGGCCATTTTTGACAATCATCCCACCAGAGAGCGCAAGCAACAGCCCCTCTTAGTACAGACTTGCAGTCTGGTCGACTTGATTGTCGCTCTTCTCACTGCAATGGTGCTCTGTCACCCGAGTGGTCCTGGTGATGTGTTTGTGCTTGCAGGGCTGGGCGGCCCTACAGCCTATGCAGCCAACCCTGCCCGTGACTTGGGTCCTCGCATCGCTCATTTTCTGCTGCCTATCCCTGGCAAGGGCGTGAGCGAATGGTCGTATGCCTGGATCCCTGTGCTGGCGCCCCTGGTGAGCACATGTGCACAGCCAGTTGTACAGCCAACTGACTGGTTGCTTGCACATCTGCACGGCGCACGTGCACACACCTGCTAGAAGACAATGGACTTGGCTAGGGTCGAGCAATTTGCAGGTGTCATGGCACAAGCTATGCTCAAGGAGCACGTATGATACCGCTTTACTGATGTGTCTGGTTGTACTGTTGATGTGCAGGTGGGCGGTGTCATTGCGGGCTTCCTGTACATGGCCATTGAGGAGTTGCAGTTCCCTGGGCAAGGCCCTAAGGGTGGTGGCCTCTTTGCCTAAGGCTTGTGAAGATGGCCTTCAGCAGCTATGCGCGTGGCACTCTGCAAGGCTGGCTGGCTTCCTGTGCTGCTCAGTTTACTGCCTACGTAGCCAGGTTGCGGTGCCTACCATGTGCACAGCTGTGCCATGGTTGTGGGATCTGCTGCTGTGCAGCTGCCTGGACAAACACATGCGCACATATGCTGTCAGGTTGTATGAGGTGTGGCAGTTGCAGGATCGCACTTTCGTTGACGTTTGGACAGACTTTCAGCACCTGGTATTTGGCAGCTGTTCCAGACTGGTGGCACAGGTGCACTGCAAGGGAGTGTTCACAGTACAAGCACGTGCATTGTGCTGAGCTCGTGTCTCAGTCATGAAGGTTACTTGAAACCCCCCGGCGCAGGCCCAAATGATTGCTGGCTGAGCTTGCTCTAGAGCAGATAGGCTCTATTTAGTTGTTCTCCTGCATTTTGCGCATTTTGCTTGTATGTTTGCTTGTGATCGGTTAGCCTCAGATGCATGCATTGTAGATGGTTGTCTGCGTCCTCGGTGTACAGTTGTGCAGTGGCAGGAGTCTAGCACAGTGTCTGTGACAGAAGTAGTGGCATCTGTGGCAACATGTATATGCACTTGGATTGGAAGGCCGGCTAGCAAGCGGTGTCTGCATTGATTTGAAGTTGTAACCCTTTGACGATGCTCAGCTAACAGCGAGCGTGTTGGGCAGTGGTTGGTGTTGTCAGTATTGGACAGTGTCACACAGTTCGCAGTGTCAGCGCCTGATTCAAGGCAACAAGCGTGCGTAACGCACTGTTGACGCTTGTGTTATCGTGGCAGTGGCGTGTAACCATGAAATCGCCAGCTTGCTGCTGCCAAGCAGCCGGTTTGCGGTTGAGTCCTTTCGACCGCAACACAACCGCAACCGCTGTGCGCCGCGCTGAATTTTCGTGGTTGCCCATGTACACGTCTGTAAACGGGTGTACGGTGTCTGTCGACAGCCGATTCGCGTGAATGCCCGCTTGTAGAACCACCTGTCGCTCCCCAACTGTGCTTCGACCAACCTTCGACGGTCCTGCAAGATGTCCAAGGTGTCCAAAGTGCACAAACATTCAAGCAGCATCGCAGCGCACACGTGAAGAAGCGTTTTCCATTCACTGAACGTGTGTGAACGTGTCCACCAGCCCTGCTGATCAGAATGTCTGACAGGGCACTTCTCGTTCTGCTGCTGGTCTCTGTGTCGTTAGCTGCATCAAATGGCAGGACGTATGGAGTGGCTGTTGACAGGCCCGATCACTTGCAGCCCTTGGCAGCAAGCATGGTGGCCAACACACCGCATCGCCAGGTGTGCGCGCGGACCATGCATGTTCCTCTGCCTTGCACTATCACCTCCAGGATCCAATGCACGTTCCAATTGCCACAAGAGCACCCTTCGGCGCTGCAGCTGCCTATCCTGCTTGTTGAAGCTCATTTACCAGCTACATGCAGCTTGTGCTGTGCCCTCGGAAGGCGCAGCAGCAGTACATGGTCAGCACCGCTCACACAGCAACATCAGCGGCAGCGCATTTCCCCCAAGGCTCCTGTCAAGGCGTTTGAGGTCACCGAATCTGCCAGCCGGTCGATGTCCACAGTCACATTGTCATACAAACTAACACACCCCCCGTATTGACGTGCATGCAGCTCTTGCAATCAAGTTCCTTCATAGGAGGCACCTTGTCAGTGGAGGGTGTGAAGGAAAAGGCCAGGAAGGTTGCCAGGAGGGGCCAGGATGTGGAGTGGACAGAGCAGAATGCCACCATCATTGTGCCTAGTGGGGAGGGTCGCATGCTGATCTTGGAGTCACCACCCACCGCAAAGTTCAAGGTGACTCACCGTGTGATTTGGGCCTGGAGGGATTGAATGTCCCAGCAGCTTTGCAGCCCTGCAGTGGCACTGCCCTCTGAAGGTCTGTCCAAGGTTTGAAAGCAGTGCGCATGTCACATGGTGGCACCGAAGTGGACCCACTTGCGTTGAATGTCCTAGCAGCTGTGCAGTCTGCAGTGGCCCACTGCCCTTCACAGGGGCTGTCCAAGGTTATACTTTACCTGGCAGTGCACATGTTACCTAGATGTATGCATGCGCAATAGCTGCGCCGCAGCTATGGCATGCTACTGAGCCCCTTGTGTGATGTCGCTTAAAGCATGCATGCATGTGCATGTGAGCCGATGTGCACTCTGGAACATGTTTGGCATGTGCGCAACCGCATGCTACCTTGACAACTGAAATGATTCAGGGAGAAACCTGGGAACCAATACAATGTGCCTATTTTACCTC
This sequence comes from Desmodesmus armatus, assembly GCA_007449985.2. NCBI lineage: Eukaryota > Viridiplantae > Chlorophyta > Chlorophyceae > Sphaeropleales > Scenedesmaceae > Desmodesmus > Desmodesmus armatus. The sequence goes on from VIIQ02000638.1 coordinate 84,253, forward strand.
GCAGAAAAAGGCTGACGGAACAATGCAGCACAAATTCGCCACAACGCACCGCTGGCATGATTGCTTATGTTGTCCTATCAGCGCCCTCATCATCCAAAACACCACTGCCATGCACTGCTGTGGCTGTTGCCGCAGGTCGTTCTATCCGCCACACCCCGCACACACCTTTCCTCAGGCGGCCCTCCTCCTTTCCTTCCTGACCCCATTTCCCAGTGGCCTACAGAAGACCAGTGCAACGGCAACGGCCTGCTGGCAGCAGCTTTCAGACAAGACCGGGTGCCGACCAACGTCAGTAGGCTTGCTTCTCCTGCAATCATGTTCGTACGGAAGCGGAAGCTCTCAGGCTCCGATAAGGACCTCCTAACCCTACTGGCCTATGAGTGCAATCCACAGAGCTCTGGCAACAACAAGACAAGGGACGACCGTAGGCAACAGAAGCAGGAAAGGGTCTTCAACAGCACCTACAACCTGTCCGAGGGCACCTTGGAAGTCTTGCGGTACCTGAATATCCATGCGCCACACCACAAGGAGGCCAACCGCATGGTTGAAGGCTACCAGCAGCTTGTAGGGTGGCCCATACCCTCCCAGGTTGCGCCAACACCATCAGCACTGAACCTTGGCAAGAATGCCACTCTGGCTCATTGCACACGGCAGCTGCAGGAGCTTCGAACCCGGCCAAACATCACCCTCCCTGGCCTGTACGGGAATGAATCGCGCACTGAGTGTGCTGAAGCAGTCCGCTCCAAGATTGTGGTGTATGTCCACAACTGCTTCACGCACACCGAGGCAGATATGCTGGTGCATGTGACCCTTGAGGTTGTCGAAGATCGGGAGGGTGTCTGCGAGAGCAACCTCGTCTGGACTGTGCAGATCATGTGCGTGGTCGCAATGGTAATGATGGGAGTGGTGGTCGTTGTGTGCATCCTACCTGCGCTTTGCGTGGCTGCGTACCAAAAGTGCTGCAGGATGCATGAGAAACACAAGAGGGCGCAGGCAAAGAAGGAAAGGTAAGCGCCGCATTTGCTTGCCGGCTCTTTGAAAGTCCAGTTTCTGTGGCCCATGGACCCCATACATGCATTGACAAGCCCCATACATGCATTGGCAAGCTGTTGCTGCTGGCTTTTTGCGCGGTGCAGCCCGGCCTGGAGACTCTCTGCGCTACCGTACTGCACAGCATGTGGCACAGGCTGTGCCGCAGCTTGCGATATTCACAGCTATGTAGGACCACTTCGTCCTGAGTCAGGACCTGAGACGGCGTTTGAGGTGTTGCGCAACCACTGCCCATGCATCAAGAAGCGCCTGTAGTGTTGCAGATGTTGAATCACTTTTTTTTGGTTGAATCACTTTTGTCTTCCAGGCTAGTAAGTTTGCTGACCTGCTGCTGCTGTCAGCACCGTGTTGACCCAATGCAAACACAGATGGTTTTTTGTATGCCTGCGCAAACCTCGTCTTGAATGCAGGAAGGCCCATGGTGCCAGCCCATCTCAATGTCAAGACAAGCACGCACAAGTTGATGATGACGCGTCGACGGCTCCAGATGACAGGGACAGTGATGTGCCTGGATGGTATAAGATGTTCCACGACACAATCAGCCACCTGAACAACCCCTCGGGGTACAGCAGGTAAGCTTTCATTGTACACCATTTCAACGCGCACTCACTCAGACAGGGTGTGGATCAACACTCAGACATTGTCCGATCATATGCTGATATATGACACAGACGTGCCATGACAACATACACATCATGTGCACTGTGCAACTCAGCTGTACACGTGGCTGCCAGGCCGTGGCGGCTGGCAGAAACTGCTTGAATGCAGCAGCATACAGGGGCTGGTGTTTTTTTCCAAAGTTGATAATCGGGCTAACTGCATGAATGACGATGAACTTGACCGCCGTGTACCACACGGCCGGGGCCGGTAGGCCTTGCTGGCTGTGCTGCGAGTTTTCACTGCTGTTCGCAGCATCAGCATGCTGCGTTGTTGCCACGGCGTGGATGTTGCGCTGCCCCTCCTGCTACTTGGACGACTTTTCCACTTGCAATTGCTGCTGTGCTGCACCTGTCAATTGTGGCACTTCCCACAGGCTCTACACAGTCACTGTCACCACCTCAGCCGCCCTGCTGGTCGCAGCCATCGTCTGGGCCCCCGCCATTTCCCCCAGCGCCGTCCACGACAACGCATTTGGTGACATCATCATCATCCCCCGCAAGGGCCATGACACATGGACACCCGACGCCTTGGGAGGTTACCTCCAAGATGCAGAGTACTACTTCAAAGTCATGGGCCTCTCAGCCCTCATGGGTCACACAGTCAAGCTGGCGCTGCTGTCCAACCTCTCACCGCCAGCACCAGGATCCAAGGGTGTGGTTGTGAATCCTGCAGTGTGGTGGCGCCAGGTGGTGCTGTCGGTGCTGGGCCTACTGCTGCTGGCGTTTGTGATCGGCAGCTACACCATGAGCTTCTTTGTTCTCAGGAGTTCGCTGCAGATTCTGGAGGCACACATGTGAGTGCTTGTAGCTGCACAACCACTGGCCTGATGCAGCACGTGCTGGCAGATCACCATGCATGCCATGGTACACATTTCCCAGGTGTTTGCATGCCGCCTGGTTTGCACAGGGCCCCTGAAACTGTGCTAACTTAATTTTGAGACCAACTTTCTTGTTCAGTTAGAGGCTGCCAGAATCCTGGACACTGCTGAAGCCTTCGGCTTTTGCTGCTGTTGTGTACATATGTGTGCAGGTACCTGCTTGTTGTCATGCTGGCCAACTTTGGAGCTGCAATCGGTTTCTACATCCACTACACCTTCCGGCACCGCCCTCCCCTCACTTCCGAGGCTGCCAACCACGCAGCAAGACACTCCAAGCCCCCACCTCAGCCACCATCCTCTCTGTCAAGCCTCAAGGTTACTGCCTCGAAGATCTTTTCCAGGAAACGCAGCGTCAAACAGAGCAGATCCCTCTCAGATGATGCGAGCCCAGCGGGCATTGCAGCACATGACAGCTCAGAGAAAGATACCACAGCAGGCCCCGACCAGACAGCAGACTCTGCAGATGGTGCAGCAGTGGTTGCCGGCCCTGGCAAGGGCGAGGGTAAGGGTGCCGGCAGTGAGGCAAAGCTGTCAGTGGGCCAGCGCATCAGCAGTTTGGGCGGCAGGCTTGCTGCCAAGATACGTGGAGACATCTGGGAGGATGAAAACTTCAGGTGGGTGCATAGTGGACGGAAGACTTGGACTAGCTAGCACCTAACTGGACAGTCCACGTGCGGGCCACTTCATTTCTTGGCAGTCAGGCAATGCAGGCACATTTGGCACGTTGCTCTGCTAGCATGCTGGCCCCCTTTGGCCATATGGCCCATTGATATGCATGCCAATCACTGTCGCCTGTTGGTTCAAAGAAATGAATCTGCCTGCACTGCAGGTACTCCTCATGGGTGTTGACTCCAGTGTGGCTCACACTCCTGCTGATGATGTTTTGGTGGCTTACTGGAGGTGAGGGGGTTGACTGACTTGTGCGGGTGATCTCAATTGCCTACTCAAATGCGAAGAGGAAGGGTGCTAATATATGTGACAAGCCCCCATGAGCAGATCTGCTCGCTGGCTAGTGCCGGGGAAGAGGGTTAACCCCCTGCAATATTGGTATTGGTATTGGTTGGATAGTCCAAATGGCAGCAACAGACCTGCCACTGGGTTGACAGTGGAGCTTGCTGTCAGTGGCACTAACCCCTCCCAGGCATGTGCAGTACTACTGCGTACGGTACGTTGCACAGCTTGATCTGGTCAGGTGCTTCAAGACCACGATATTTGCTCAGCATCCGAGGTCACTTCAACTTGACGGTTGGATTGGTACTGTCCTGGCCAACATTGCTGTGTGCTGTGCTGTGCTGTGCTGTGCTGCAGTGTGCCGGGCTGGCTTGATTGTGGACTGCCTACAGGACCCAGCCACCTGCTCAGGCGGAGTTCTTCCCTTCACGACACCCGTGTCAGAGGTGCAGATGCAGGTGTGGACTCTGAAGCCAACTTTTTGCAGATCATACTTCAAAGCAGCTACAAGCAGCATGCCGCGATAGTATTGCCAACTGGTTCTCTTCTTGCTCAGTCATGTGACGTATGCTAGTGCTGGGCACCGGGCCACCCAGCGGCGCTATCAAGCGGTGCTGTGTTGTGTTGTGCAATCGTGAGTTTTGCTGTGCATGAATCTGGAATGTGTGTGCGCAGGCTCAGGACCTGCTGTCAAGTGGCAAAGAGGCTGCCAGGTATGCCCAGGCAAGCGCAGTGCTGATGAACCAGGCTGTGGCCAAGGCAGAATCAACTGTCAGGATGGCCTCACAGGGGTGAGTACTGACCTACAGCAGTACCGCACAGCAGCCTGCCGTGGTGATGGCATCCAGGCAGTCTGCCAAAGGCAGTGCCACCTGAAGGACCATATCAGCAATTTAGCAGGGCACTTAGAGCATGTCTGCAGGCACCGTGCCCCGGGCGGCTCATAACACATGGTAGCTTTGGGGTTTTTGCAGAGCAACCTCATAAGCTGGGTTCCTTGCAAATGAGCTTAACGTCAGTGAATTACTGGCCACCTCTGCACTCTGCAACACTGGCGTCACTGGCGCTGCCAATGGCATTGTGTAAGTGACTGCAGAGCGATTCCTGCTGCTGACACTTTTTGCACTCAACATGAACATTCAGCTCCCATGCTTTTTTGGTCCGGGCACTGGGCACCTCCTGGTGTAGGGGTGTTAGGCGATCTCATTGGTGAGGCTTTGCCTCAGGCCCCTGGCAGTTGGGTTCGCCTGATTGCGCTGTGTGTGGCCAGCCAGTGGGACCACGCCCTCCCTGGTAAAAAAAACATTCAGCTCAACCAACTTGGTTCAGCACACAGTCTGGCTGCAGCCTGCCAGACAGGTCACTGTGCCACGGTATGTGCAGGAACCGCTGCACTGAAGCAGTGCTCACTGGCAACTTGCCCTAAGTTTTGCATCGATTGCGTGGCACCTTGCAGGTTGAATGGTTCTCTGCCGCTGCAGCTTACGCTACTGAAGGAGATCAACAAGATTGACACCATGCTGGACAACAGGTAAAGTACGGCTGGCTGGACAATGCATTTGCTGCACTCGGCATGCAAGATTGACAGTCCAAGTGTGCGACTCGCAGGTACAATATGCACCGCACACACACATGAGTAGCGGCACACACACTGACTTATGATTGAGTCAGGCTCACTGGCTATAACCATAACCATCATTATGGTTTGTAACTGGTACCGTACCAGTGAGTGCTTGCACATACAGAGCATGCTGACAAACAAGTTTTGCAGTATTAGTGCATAAAAACAACAACAGAAAAAGCCATGTGTGCCGCACATGGTGAGAAGGTTTGTATTGTGCAATCAGCGGATGATCATCATGGCATTCCTGTGACTGCTGTGCGTGCACAGTGTGAAGGAGGCAGAGGAAGCTGCCAGGAACATGACCAACATGGAGGATCAGGGACGGAAGATTCTGGCTGATGCAGAACATGTAAGTTCATCAAGGTCCAGATCCATTGTAACACCCCCCCCCCCCCCAAATTGGCAGGCTGGCTACTTTGGGGTTGCTTGCCTTCAGTCTCCATATTGGATGCCAACTTATTTTCATAGTGTACCCTGTCTTCCGACTCTACCGCACTGCTAGCAGCATGCATCAATGAAGCTGCGTACTGTCACTTTCCACACTGTGGTTTAAACTAGAGGAACACGGGTGGGTGATAGATTTGGCACTGGTGACAGAGACAGGGACAGCTGCAAAGCAACCTATCCCGCTGGTTTGCTTCTCATACTCGAAGTTCATTTTCCTTCCCTATTGTGCAGGTGGGACGCTGGCTGGGCTACACCACTGCCGTTTTCTTTGCGTTTGTGTCCCTGTACCAAATTGTGAAGACCTTCAAGCGTGTGCTGCTGTTCAAGGCCTACATGCACAAGACCCTGTCGGAGCAAGACGAGATGGTCGATGTCTTGGAAAGCCGGCAAAGCACAAGTGCCCGCATGCTTGCGCGCGTCATGTCCACCATGCGACAAACCAGCAGCCACAGCGACATCGGAGAGCCTTCAGTACCTGTGCAGGATGCAGGCGGCAGCACTAATCCACTCAGTGCTTTTGAGTTAGCAGCGGCAAGCTCAAGCACCGTGCGTGTGAGAAGGGTTTTCAGTCGGTCGCCTACGCTCATAATGCCAGTGCCAGAAAACCGTGCTGCGTCAGGCAAGCCGTTCCACGCGGTTCAGCTGCCGAGCCGGAACATTTCCCCATCAGGCAAGGAGCTCGGAACACAGCTGCCGCGCACCACTGGTTCCTCTGGAAGCAACAGGAGCTTCAAGAGGACTTCCAGCATCCATGCACAGGATGGAGTTGCACTCACCAGCGGCCTAAGGATCAAGGAGGAGCGGGAGAACAGCCTGTGTGTCTCCATTGCTCAGGACATCCAGAGGTTAGAGGTGAGTGCATCAGCTCAGGGTTTAATGAACACAGGCACTGCATGCACTGCCAGATGATCGTGACTGTGCGCTCATGTTTTGAGTACCATGTCTGAGGGACTGAGGGGCCCCAGCTGAGCTGCGCCACGTGGCGCACTGTCACGTGCACGCAGTGCCCTGCCCCTGGCCTAGGCAGTAGAAGGGGCCAGGCGTGGCATCAGGCATGCATGCATCATACACCGATGAGCGCAGGACAACACTGAACCAACTCAGTTCTATCAACGGCTTGGCATGCTGGGATGCGATCCTGCAGAACAGGTTGGTGAACCCATAGCACTCACAGGCTGACAAGCTCGGCGTGCTTGGTCGACCGTCAATGTGCTTTTGTGTCGGTCCTTGTGCTTCATTTGCTGCAGGCTGACATGGCCCGCTTTCACGCCGGAAAGGGCTTGTTCGACCGACGCTTGGTAGGCTTGGTAGGCTTCGTTACTAACTTCGCCCTTAGTTACGCACCTGCTGCTAAGCCGGCTATCAAGGGCGCGACAGCAACCAAGGGCGGACAAGGTTATGCAGGGTTGGTTGAGTATGGCTTGGTCGTCCTGTAGCCCTTGGTCGAGCGACAGATTACCAGGTTGCTAGAGGGCGACAAGGCTTGGCTCACTTACACGAAGCCCCAAAACACTCCAAAGCAGCACGAGACACACAGGTTTGGCCTCAGAAACGATTTTGAAGCGCTTCAGATGCGTGATAAGGCCTGATGGGCAGTGAATTGATGTGGGAGGGCCTGTCGCAGCTACGTTTGAATCAGACAGCTGTAGTTGTGTGAACCTCTGGTCGATGGTTGAACGAACACATTTCATAGGGCAAAAGATGTTTTACAAAACGAGAACTCCTTCACCGTCGAACGCGATACGTACAGCCAACGACAGCCAGCGGCAGGAGATCACCATGTTGCTGGAAGCGGATGTCTCCACAGCCCCGACTCAACAGTGTATGAAACGAATATGGGAACTGTTCCATTTACGTTATCGACGGCAGGCGGCTCCAGGCGGCTAACCAGAGGACTGAGGGCAGAGGTGTGCTGATAGATCTGACAGTTGACAGGTACAGTGAAGGCATCCTGCCTGTGGTCGTGTGTTACGGTGCCGCTACAGTCTGGTATACTTAACGTCGGATGTTGATCATCTTTGTGCAGCCCTCCGACCAGAGACTGGGCAGTGTTGTGAGCAGTGACACGTGCACCACCCTTGCCACTGCTTCCCATCGTGAGTCTGAAGTTGAGACTTGCTGTTTGTGTAGTCGTGCATGAATCGGCATTGATGATACATTGAAGCTGTGGTGCGACAGATCACCCCTGATCGTGTGCTGGGGCTTTGCTAACTCCACAGCACTGGCAGTCAGGAGAGCAGGGGACAACAGTGCAGACTACACTTATGATGTTTACTGCACACCAAATAGCACTTTAGGAACTGAGACGCACTATTCTGTTCCTGAACCACCTACAGGCATGCAGAAGGTTTGATCTGGAGTGTCCTGACCCAACTCCAGCACTGCAAACTGTGCAGCGTGAACAGCACCACCACTGCCCGCAACCCAGCCAAAGACACCAACATCGCAGGCAATGTGGCGATGGACAGGTGAGCACACTGATTGCACTGCCTGGGCAACTGACAGGTGTGCTGTCTGCCTGTTTAAGCGCTGCTTACCAGCCAAGCAGCAGGTCACCTCAGCCTGCAGCAGTCACTGCAGCGGCTGCACACTTTGTGTTGACACAGCAGCAGCAGCAGCAGCACTGCACAACAGCATCTCAAGTAGGCAAGCACCAGTGCTGGGAGGCAGCAGGTGCGGTTGTCTTGCGTCCCCCTGAACGTAGGCTTGTGGAGGGCCCCCAAGCATGCTGGTTGCATCTGCTACACAGGATCACATTGCCCACTGCAAATCCTTCTTCATGTGTCCGCATTCTGCAGGTCCTGAGAGAGCAGCATGAGGAGCACTGGCAGCTGATCATCAGAGCATCTGAGAACGTAGTGTCACACATTGGAGCAGGTTGAGCTGCGAGGCAGCTGCTCAGCAGGCGCCTGTCGGCGGTCATGGGGGTGTTGCATCTTTGTTTATGATAGCTGCTACAGCTCAGATGTGCTGTTTGTCAGGACGTTGCTGGTGTGCACAGGCATCTTGGTGGCACACATCAGCTGTTTGTAACGGCAATCGGATCATATGGCACATGCATTGGTGCCCAAAAAGCATCGTCTGGTGCTGGCACGAAGGGCTTAACTGTGTGCTGCGCTGTGGCTGCACATGCGTTGATTAACAAGCCTTATTTATGACATTTACAAAGGCTTGATTGCGAAGGCTTGTTCGACTAGGCTTGGTTGTTCGCGCCCTATCAAGATCGGCGACCTACTAAGCCCGAACGAAGGCCTAGTATGGCCTACCTTAGTAGAGCCTTGTTTTCGCCCCTCGTAACCAAGGCTAACATCCTGATTTAAACAAGCCCTCTGCGGCACAGTGTTTGGCATTGGCGCGTCCACTGCTCTGTTTGGTGTGATGGCCAGCGTCATGTGGTAAGTGTGAGCGGCGGCTTGATTCATTAGCCTAATGGTGTGACACCAGTCGGAGTCCGTCACTGACGAAGCACAGTCATGTGTGCGACACAATTAAGATGATTTTGTGCTTATGTGACGGTGCCACCAGGACGGTCCTGGACCAGCCCTTCTGGTTGCTTCACAGACACTGGCATGAAGCCCTAGGTCAGGGTTGCTTCGCAAAGACATGCATTGCCAATCACCCGGCGGGGTGGTGCCTGCGCCTGCCCTGCGCCAATTGAGCGTGTGTTGCAGGTGGTACCCAGACGTCTCGTTGCAAAGGCATGTATTTGACCCGACATGCTTGTGCGCTCTTGCCGCCGCCCTGCAGGATTCAGATTCGCATCATCGGCCTTGTGCTGACGTTTGTGTTCACACTCATCTGCCACCCATGGGTGTGGAAGGCAACATGGGACAGCAAGTAAGTGGCCCTTGAGACGAGCTATGCAGGGTTGTTTACATATACAGTTTACAGTTACAGTAATTGGCTCAGCGAAAGAGCTGAGTCACCCACAGGGGAGCCAGAGGCTCATGGGTCATAGTGGTCGCCACACAATTACATCAGACTCATTGCAACCAATTGTGGTGGGTACAGCTGCCAGCCTACAATGCATTGCATGGCAGCTTTGAAATGCGTGTGGGCTGCTGGCCACGAGTCATGATAATGTGAGCCGTCAATACACCCACACTAAGTGACATCTGTACAGTTGGCTTTTGAGGACGTCCTCATGTCGACATGTGAGGTGCAGGTGCACATTGCTGGCATCAGCAGCAGCACAACATGCACAAATTTCGAGCCCCTCAGCCTGAGGAGCTGGCGGCCGGCTACTGGACTACCTAAACCCCAACCCCTAAACCCTAAACCCTAACCCCTAAACCCTAAACCCTTGCAGTGCAGCCCACTCAGCAGGTTCTGGGTTGTGTTGCTGCAGGCTGTGGATCCCAGTGATTATCATCATCGGGATCTTGATCTTCAACATGCTCATTGTCAACAGATACATTGGCTGCTGCCTGCTTTCAGATGGCACACACATCAAGCACAAAGGTGATTGTTACGTCTACAGCACACCGTTCCTTAGTGTTTGGGTTTCACTCGTACAATGTCAGCCTGATGCCAAAGTGTTGCACTACATACATTCTTCCAAGAATTTGAGCCTGGGTTGACAGGCAGGCGTCAGTCATCATGCCCTTGGAGCGGCGTAGTCACAAGACACTTCAGAAGCTTGAAACAGCCTTGAGACTGGGATAAAGCCGAGTCAGTTTCTTTGAATGATGTTGCTGCGTGGATGCGTACTTCAGCACAGCCTTCCTCACCGCCCCATGCTGCAGGTTCCTGGATGACGTTCTACCTGATGTTCCAGTTCACCTACATGGTGATGGGCACCCTGTACGCCACCTGGCGTGTGGTGCTGGCCATTGTCTGCATTCTGCTATTTGCTGTGGCAGCACTCGACAGGTCACTCATGGCTATGTTCAAGGTGAGTGCAGACATAGGCACAGCTTCAAACTGTACACAGGCTCTGCATATGCAGCGCTGCTGTTTGCACAGCTGGTGGTGTCAAGGACTCCTTGTTACTAATAATGAAGAAAATAATATTGAGGATAATCATAATGAATAATGAGAATAATTACATTTATAATAGTAATGAATAATAAGAATGATTGCCATCGCTCACCCTAAGGCTGTCCAGCAGGCTGCTGTTTCATGCAGACCAGCACACCTGCTGCCAGCTAGCAGCTTATCTGCTGCCTTGAGTCAACCTTTTACAATTTCTGAAAAACCTGTCACTGATGCTTTTCACTGGTTTTGAGCTTTCAGTGATACCAGTCTGCTGGCAGCATGACTCAGTCATGCAAGTTGCATCTTGGTCATAGAATGGCAGGTGCCACAGTGTCTGATTGTGGCACACCCTGTGTTGTATGTCTGCTGTTGCACAGATGTTGGATGGTCCCTACATTGCCTTTGTTGCGTCAGTGAAGCTTGAGGGTGCCTACCTTGCCATCAGCCAGAGGGACGTTGAGGCAGAGGCTGAGGCAGACAGGGCCAGGAAGATACAGGAGGAACTGGAAGAAGAGAAGAAAGATCGGGAGGAGTCTGAGCAGGAGGGTGCAGAGAAAACAGAAGAGAGCGTGCAGCAGGAGCATCAAGGTTTGGGTGAGAAGCTGTCGCAGTTGGAGAAGGGAGGGGCTACTCAGCAGGTGTAAAGCGTGCAACCAGCTTTGGTGCATGTTTCTTTTAGCAGGGCCATTAGTGAGTGGCGGTCCGACCGCAAGTTGCGGTGTGCCATGTGTGGAGTGTCGGTGTGGTTTACTTGCTTGATTGGCAAGTATGTGTTATGAAGGCACAACTGTGAGCGGATCATGGCCCCACCTTCTTCCCTTTCTTTCTTGCCAATTGGCAATTGAAGGTTTGTGTGTTTGATTGTACATCATGTGCTACAGGCCCTCCAATTAACAACACCCAGCACTGTTCGCTGTGTGTCTGTGTACCGCATGGCGGTTCTTTGCGCTTTGACACATGTCACTCCTAGTTACGGTTTTACTAGCGCATGCTTGCAGGTGGCTGCCTTGAAGTGTGTGTCACTTTGAATGGCATGCAGACATGCATTGCTGGCTGGGTGTTGGTGATGCCATGTGCATGCCATCTGCAACTTGGCAAATTGGGTCCAACGCCAATGTTAGGGCAGCTAAGCAGCAGGTTGCCATCCGAAAGATGCCTCATGGGATGCCTGATAAGCGATGCGGAGGGCTTGTGCAATACGATTGTATTCAGATTCTCAGATGAGTCATCCGATGTTTATTCCGATGCATTCTACGATGCTGATGTTCCTTCAAGTTGAGCCTTGTGGGCTCCCTACGGGGGCTCCCTACGGGGTGTTCAGGCTCTGCCTGGACCATGTAACAGTGAAAGTAACAGCATTGTGTGCAGTCAGGCATCCCACCATTCCTCTTTTTCTACATCTTAAAGTGGCATCACTTTGTGATGTGTGGCCATGCATATCATGTTGCAGGCTATCATGGAACTTTCTGGGCACATGTAACAGGCACCACCGGTGGGCGGTTGTTTTGCAAAACCGAAGGTTGGTTTCAAAATTTGGCTGTGCCTGGTTTGTATCTTTTGGACGTATCATACGGCGTATGTATCACAGCCAGTGTGACAGTGTGACAGTGCCGTCACGGGCCTGGCAGGCACACGTGCCTGGCCGGCACACTCCTAGTGAACCTGTTTGCGCTGGCAGGGGTGTGACATGTCAACTACCCCATTGATACAATGTGCGTGCAGCTTCAACCTCAGTCTGCTGCACCTGGTACAGCAGTGACTTAGTGGCACATGCACATGACACACCGCGGTACCAAGCCGCTCAAACAATCAGCGAAGAACACAAATGTGCACATAACCGACTGATTCCGCACACTGAATCCTCACATCGAGGTGCATCTTGCTTCCTTTCTTTAGCCACGCATCATCATGCAAAATGTGCATTGTGCCCTCACATGTGTCACGCATGTGGCATGCACCACACACCGCAATATGCGGGCAGCTGCAAAGAAACTCTAGATGCCAGACCACTTTTTGCTGGACTCCTCAAGCGGTGTTGGCTTCTCAGGTTTGCACCTGCCACTCCAATATTTCCCATTTTTGCTCAACTCATACATGCGATCCCTCCTATCAGCCAGCCAGGCACCCATCCTGCCAAAACCGCTTTCTTGTGTAATGACCTGCACGTCTGTCATGCTGAAGGTCAGCATGCTGCCCAGGGAGTGCTGAAGCGCCCACTTCAGCTTGCTCTGTTCGCAGTCCTGCTTGATCACACCACACTCTGGGTGGGCCATCTTCAGGCTGTCATCTGTGAGCAACTTGTCTCCGTATACCGCCTTTGCTGCTTGGCGGATGGTTTGGGAGTCTGAGTTGAGAAACCAGATGACCTTCTGGCCTGAGGTTGCGAACGCGGCTTCAAGGCGCTCCGCACACCTGAAGAAGTGGGCGCTGCCTTGCAGGACGTCCTGTGGTGCTTGCTGCTGCACAGCGCCATGTGCCTCTTTCTCAATGACCTTGTCACCAGACCTGACCTGGATGCCGAGACGCAGCACACCTACACATGCATAGCATGCCACAATGTTCTCGTCAACCTGCGCGCCCTTGAATGATGATGGTTAGCTTGGTCCAAGCACACTACCTGTTGACATGCCATGTGATGATCGCCATGAACCCAGTCCGGTTACGGTTACTGTGACAACCAGCCTAACACCTTACATCAGCATCGTCTACAGTGACACATGGGCCCATGTGTCCCTCAATGCTGCAATGCAAGGGACTCAAACCAGGGTTTGTTGGCATGGGACTAGCGCGTTCGCCTCACCTGGCTCACTCAGCAAATCCCAGAACTGTTGGTAGTACTGCTGCACTGCAGCCACCGGCGAGCAGAAGAAGAAAAACCCACACATGAAGGCATCTGCCGCTGGCACGCCCATTGCTTGGAATCGCTGCCTGTATTGCTGCTCATTAGCTAACGCGTATGTGCGCCCTCTGTTGGTCGTGACCAGGAGGTAGGCAGAATCATGCTTCGATGGCGCGTAGACGACTGTCTCGTGGGTTTTGGAACCTTTGTTGTGGAGCAGCAATGCTTGGAAGCTGCTGCGATCATAGATCTTCGGCAGCCGCTGCGTGACATCCACTTTGGCTGTGGCACCCTTCTTCATGTCTTTCGGCCTTAGGAGCTTGACGGCATCCTGCTGCACCACTGCCGGTGTTTGCGTCCAGTTGAACATGCATGTATCGCACACGTCCGACAGACCGGGATCCCCAGGGTATGTGACTACAGACATGGCTCTGTCTGTGAGGACTGCATTCCATAGGAGCGTCATAGTACCGACCAGCTTGTCGGCAAGACCAGAGCCTGCTGTGACAGAGACCAGGTAGCGGGGCTCTGTGCTGCCTTCCAGGATGTCATGGTGCAATGCCGCATACTGCTGCACCCAGTCTGCCTTGCAGCGCTTTGCCTGGGGAAAGTATTTCAGGGTGACGTTCGGTAAATGATGATCTGCGACTGCTGCTGAGTTGCCTTTGTGTGTTACTGCCTTCGCTGCCTTCCTATGCCTCTGCTGCTGCTGCTCCTGCTCTGCATATGGCCTCGTAAAAACTGCATCCACATTGCTGCCACGGTGCTGAGGGAAACTGTGGATCGTGTATATAACGCAGAAAGGCACAAAGAGCGACAGGCGAAGCAGACTAGTGGCGTGGAACGCCGCTAGTTTGTGCATGGTACGTTGCCAGAAAGAACCCTCGATCATCTATATGGATAATATATTGCTATATAGAAAGTGGCCTTTGCGTCTGTGAGGTCGCTGGGCAAGTTCCGCATTCGTTGCCTCGTTGCGTCCGACATTCGTTGCCTCGTTGTCACTCAACAGCACAACAGCTTTTAAAAAAAAACACGCGGGAGTGCGCTAAACGAGTTTATTTTTTAAATAAATCCACTGAATCCTTCTTAGCATTGGTTGCGAGTCAGCTTACCAGTGAGACAGGCCTCTACGTGTGGGGTGCTGGCCGAGTTTCCCGTCATACAGCTGGCACGTACAATGCATACAGCGAACAGGCTCTCAGGCAAACTCGTGCAATGTATGGTCTACGTGGGAGCAATGCTCGTGATTGTCACGCTCTGCAGTCTGCACCAAGGACTATTGCCCCATGCTGCTGGTGCTGCGCCAATTGGCAAGCTAGCACATGGAGCCTCAATACATGAGACCTCTGGCGGTTTAAAGATGCTCACGCAGCCTCATCCAACGCCTGACAGCTCGCAAGCAGCAGTATATGGCCCCAGGACTGTCAGCAGCAAGGTGTGTCCGACATGGTTTCAGGAGTATACAGCATTCCACAAGGAGCACAGAGGCAGACCAAACACCAGGTACCTTGTGGTTGATTCCGGCAAGTACGGCCTCGGTGACCGACTGAATGGAGCCCTGAGCATGCTTGGAATGGCCAAAGCGTTGGATCGGGTGCTCCTACTGCGCTGGACGTCTCCGTTTCCTTTGGAGGAGTTCTTTGAGCCGGCTGGGGACTTGGATTGGACTGCATCAGGCATTGCAGTTGAAGAAGGTCATAGGCTCTCCTTCATCAACCATTACAAGTGGCCAAAAGCCGACCTTCAGCTGCGTGATGGGAGTTTGCACAACATCAGTGAAACATTCCTCACTATTTCAACCAATATGAAGCTGAATTGGATGCTGTCATGTGATGGCTGTGCCAACATACAGTCTGAGTGGAGCGAGGAGGCAGCATGCTTGTGGCAGAGCATGTTTCGGCCAGTTGAAGCTGTCTTGCAGCAAGCGCGGGAGCAGCTGCACCGGCTGTATCCTGGTACCTCACGCCCATATGTGGCGGTGCACTTGTGTCTTGGTGGGTTTGAAGGGGAGTGGGGCCGGCCAGGCCAAGATAGGGGGAAGGCTCCACTAGAAAACTTCCTTGCTAGCATTAGGTGTGCATCTAGGTTGGCTGCCAACAGCAGCAAAGCCCTTGATGACACCCCTGCTTTGATTGTCACCGACAATCATGCAGTGCGCCAAATGCTACAGGAACAGCACTTCAGCCGGGTTGTCACTCCAGCAGGTCTGCATGTGCATACCGCAAAGGCAGATACACACTCCTTAGGAGTGCACCGCAGTACTGTGGTGGACATGGTGTTGCTTGCTTGGTCTGAATGCTTGGCAACAAGCAGATCGGGGTATAGTCTGCATGCATGGCTGTATGGTGGTGCGAAGCCTTGCATGCTGCCATGGACGGCGTGTTTGTGAGTTGTGTCAGCAGAACTTTTTTCAAACACTGTTTGGGGGGGCCTTTCCTGACTGGGGTACGACAAGTTGAAGGCCCTTCGGGGCACCCTCATGAGCCCTTGGCTCGCTGGCTAGTGCCAAGGTTGGGACCCTGTCCCCACAATACTGTATTGTACTGTACTTTCAATGGCCGTCATGGCGGCGTCGGCAAGCACCAAGATGTAAAGTGCATGGATGTAACAGCGTCCACAAGTGACAGTGTTTTCCAACAGGTCCACAAGTCGTTGCAGTGTAAGCCTCTGACATAAGAGGGCACCACCAGACCGATTGGCACTTCTGTCAGTTGCAAAACGAGCGACATGCCATGCAGCAACACCAACAGCTCAACCAACTGCAGCCGCCAATCCACAGCACAGACGGTGCCAAATACAGAGACATGCCTGCCCAGTCAGAGAGATTACCAAGCCCATATTCAGGCTGGCTGCTGCAGCCTTTCAGCACAATGCGCGGTGCTACTGCGGGGCTTTCAGCACGCATGATGCGTCAAATGACAGGCAATGCTTTGCCTTACACAAGTTCAAGCTCACAAAGAGCAATTCTCGGGCTGCTCCAGACTGGACGCATTTCTCACTGAGAGTGACTCTGAGACACTGTCATGCCACTACCCAGCACCTCAACCCACATCCTAGACAAAGCCCACCCACTGTCCCCGGAGACAGTCCTTACAGCCCCTCAGTCTATCTTCCCTGTTAGCGTGCCTTGTTGAAACCTTCAGCGCTGTCCAAGCAGTGCTCCAAATCCCTGTAGTGAGCATAGCAGTCGGTGCCACCGCCCAGCATCCAGGCTGTATAGCTATACCCTGAGCGGCTGTAAACCGCACAGCGGGCACGAGCCATGAGCGCCAAGTCCACGTATGTCGACACTGCAGACTCTCTGTCGGCTGCTTCCTTGTCATTCATGCGAGCAAGGTGGGTGGGCACCACGTCTGAGGTAATGACGTCAGTCTGAGCAGCAGCGGCAAATGCGCGTGGCAGCAGGCAGGAAGTTGCGTTCAAAGCTTTGAATGCAACTGTCACATTTGGCCACACGGGTGAGCCGCACAGTACAGCATGATCATCCGATCATCCGACAGTGACCTGTGGTGACCACAACAACTGAATATATTTGCAGCTGTGGTGCATATGCCAGCACATAGTATGTTGATTGAGTTGGGTTCAATGATCATACTGATGCGTTGCAGCTGCATCTGGGCTGCCGTGCCAGATGGAGGCTCCATCTAGTGGGATGTGAAGGTCAGCAGCAGGTGTTTGACACACAGGAGAGGGGGCTGCTGCCAACTGAGTGTAGCAATATGGGCTTTGCTGTGCCACACGGCTGCATCATGCGGCTGTACCACAAACTGACAAAGAAAGATCAGACATATCAGCTTGCGCAGTCCAAGGCTGGGCCCCAATCCAGAACAGTCACAGGGATTACTCTTCACTCCAACCCACCAAGCCTCCTTGCTTGATGAATCTGCGCAAGCCGTGGTGGTCTGTGAAGTGCAGCACTGGAGCCTTGCTGGTGTTGATACCCACTGTCCGGCCTGGCCATGCATGACAAGCAACACACAGCAGAACAGCAGGGTGTCACTGGGTGTGGGAGCTGTAAGCGATGAGTGCCATTCTGGCTGCCAGACGCCTGCATATTTACAGAAACTTTGTATCCTGTACCTGTGACTGCGCAGTAGTAGTGCAACCGTTGCAAAGCTACGGTAGCTTTGTAAATGTATTACTATAGTGCAAACCTCTCACAATTTCGCTGCATTGAATTGGCTGGCTGCATCCACCTTGGCGGCAATTGAGGAATCCTGCAGGGCACTATCAAGGTCTCAACACAGTGCTGTCTACTGCCAGTTGTTGCGTACAGCCCGTCACAACACAACCGTGAGCGCTGAGCGCTAGCATCCGGGGTTGGCAGCACTTTGCTTGGCAGCAGGCAACGACTAGTATTCCTGTACAATGATCAGCAGCCACGCTGCTTAGTTGAGGGGCAACTCACCAAGATTTTTGATGCATGTAATGCCTTCTGCTAGATTTGTTATAGGCCCGTTGTCAGATCCCTTGCTGAAATTCAGGCTGGGCTCGTGCTTCATCCCACCCAGCCGCATGTGCACAGCCACGTATTGGAACCCTGGATGCCTGGACTGGGGCCCGTACAGACGCTCAAGCTGCTGCTGCGCCAGCATCTGGACCTCATCACTGCCGCAGTGGCAGCCACCACAGACAAGCACTAGCAGTACTGCATGTGAGGCGGTGTGGATCCACTTCGACAGAGGCTGGTGCCCCTTAGTGATTCAATCATAGTAGGTTCCGCAATGCTGCCATCTGTATGTGATTTGCTGCGCTTTGTGCCTTGCAGAAGTTCCTTCACATCCATTTTGACATTGGCGCCGCAGAAGGAGTCAAGTTTGGGGTAGTCATATCCCTCAATGCCCTTCAAGGTCCAGTCAATGTCCCCCACTGGAGGCAGGTATTGCTCCACTTCGTGTGGCTCGTCCCTCCAGGTAAACAGGACGACCCTGTCTGTTGCCACTGCCAAGCGAGTGAGAAACATCATGCCACGTATCCTGTCCCCTAGCCCACTGTAGTTGGGGCAAGCAGAGTAAACAAGGTACTTTGTGCCAGGCCGGCCACGGTTCTGCCTGTGCAACACAGCAGCAGGGAGACAATGGCAGGAGGTCGCTTGTCGCTGCTGCTGCTGCTGCTGCTGCTGCTGCTGCTGCTGCTGCTGCTGTTGCTGTTGCTGCTGCTGCTGCTGCTGCTGCTGCTGCTGCTGCTGCTGCTGCTGCTGCTCTCAGACAGTCCAGCTCAGCAACCGGCAGCAGTGAACACACGAAATAGACGTACTGAAAACCACTTACTTGTGGAACACCGCATATTCTGCTATCCATGCTGGACAGTCTTGGGGCGCAGGTATGTTGTCTATGAACGGAGTTGCTGCTTGGCTGTGCTGTACGCTGCTACCTTCTCGCCGGGGCCCTGCGAGCCTTCCGCTGAAACCGAAAAACCATAAAAGGTAGATCCAAAGCGTCAAGAAGCATACTAGGCATATTCTCAAGAGCAAAGGCTTGCTCGCGAGCGGACTTTCCAACTTCGCGAGTGGGCTGCATTTCATAATGCCTCGTCGTAATTGCTGACGATAGGACAGATATAAGTTTCCCTCAAACAACTCAAGCAGTATTTGAGACACCCGAGGCAGGTTGGCTGCAGCCGCGCCCTGGCTGTAGCGGATGTGCAATCAATCGGCACCCCACACGTAAGAGCGCCTCACCGGTGATTTGACTATGAGTCAGTCGTCATATGGTTTTTAAAGATTGTTTCACATTTCCCTGCGTGCGTATCGTACTGTTGAGTGACAACGAGGCAACCAGGTGTTGTCGGACGCAACGAGGCAACGAACACGAAACTAGCCCAGCGTCTTCACAGACAGATGCCAATAAGACTTCATTTCTTGCGAAAAGCAATAGACGCTCGTACGTAAATTCAAAAGACTTTTACAATGCGAAAAACAGCGGCGTCGTTCCACGCCAACGTTCTGTTTCGCCTGTCTCTCGTTATGTTTCTGCCTTTCTGCGCCTTTTTCGCGCTCCATAGTTACTCACAGCACCATGTCAGCAGTGTTGATGAAGAGTTCGCGGGGATCTACGCAAAACAGCAGCAGCAGCAGCAGCAGCAGCAGCAGGGGCCTAGGAAGGCAGCAAAGTCAGTCACTCAGAAAGGCAGCGAATCAGCAGTGGCAGCAGCTCTCCTACCGAACGTCACCCTGACATACTTTCCCCAGGCAAAGCGCTGCAAGGCAGACTGGGTGCAGCAGTATGCGACACTACACCATGACATCCTGGAAGGCAGCACAGAGCCCCGCTACCTGGTCTCTGTCACAGCTGGAACTGGCCTTGCAGACAAGCTGGTCGGTACTATGGCGCTTCTATGGAATGCCGTCCTCACAGACAGAGCACTGTCTGTAGTCACATACCCTGGGGATCCTGGCATACAGGATGTGTGCCAGCCAGGCCTGTTCGACTGGACGCGAACACCGTCGGTGGTGAAGCAGGATGCGATCCAGCTCCTGAGGCCGAAAAACATGAGGAAGGGGTCCGCCAAAGTGGATGTTGCACTGCCGGAAAGCTATGACAGCAGCAGCTTCCAAGCATTGCTACTCCACAATAGGGGCTCACAAACTCACGAGACAATCGTCAACGCATCATCCAAGCAGGACCCTGCCTACCTCCTGGTCACGACAAACAGAGGGCGCACGTACGCGTTAGCTAATGAGCAGCCATACAAGCCGCGATATCAAGCAATGGGCGTGCCAGCGACAGATGCCTTCATGTGTGGGTTTTTCTACTTCTGCTCGCCAGTGGCTGCAGTGCAGCAGTACTACCAACAGTACTGGGACTTGCTGAGTGAGCCAGGTGAGACGATAGCGTTGGTCCCAAACCGTTTAGACCCTGGTTTGAGTCCCTTTCATTGCAGCATTGAGGGACACATGGGCCCATGTGTCACTGCAGCCGGTGCTGGTGTGGGGTGTTTGGCTGGGTTTCAAAGCTACGGTGACCACGTTGTGATCATCGCATGCCATGGCATGTTGACGGGTAGTGCACGCGTGGATGAAGCTGGCTTTCAAATTAATGATAGGACTTAACCGTTCTGAGAACACTGACACTTTGTCATGCCATGTATGCAGGTGTGCTGCGCATTGGCATCCAGGTCAGGTCTGGTGACAAGGTCATTGAGAACGAGGCACATGGCGCTGTGCAGCAGCAAGCACCACAGGACGTCTTGAAAGGCAGCGCCCATTTCTTCGAGTGTGCGGAGCGCCTTGAAGCCGCGTTCGCAACCCCAGGTCAAAAGGTCATCTGGTTCCTCAACTCAGACTCCCAAGCCATCCGCCAAGCAGCCAAGGCGGTGTACGGGGACAAGTTGCTCACAGATGACAGCCTGAAGATGACCCACCCAGAGTGTGGTGTGATCAAGCAGGACTGCGAAGAGAGCAAACTGAAGTGGGCGCTTCAGCACTCCCTGGGCAGCATGCTGACCTTCAGCATGACTGACGTGCAGGTCATTACAAAGGAAAGCGGCTTTGGCCGGACAGGTGCATGGCTGGCTGACAGGCGGGACCACATGTATGAGCTGAGCAGGCGTGGGAAGGGTTGGAGTGGCAGGTGCAAGCCTGAGAAGCCAACAGCGCATTCTGTGTCCAGCAAGACGTGGTCTGGAGTCTAGAGCTTCTTAGCTGCCCACCATTTGCCAAGCGACGGTCGTGCAGCAGCTGTCGGTGAGGCCACCCTGGGTCTGGCGTTGGCGGCATGCCAGGCGGCTGCCGCACAGCCTCGTTGTGTGAAGGGTTTATCAGAGTCATTGCTAACACCAGCAATCAGGGGCCGCAACGGCCATTGTTGCAACGCTGGCTGTATGCCCAGCGGGTACGGTACCGCACCTGGTACTGTATCAGGTAGGCCGGTAGGCTACCGGCCTGTTTCAAGCTTGAGGCACAGGCTTTGTCCAACAGCTGGTGTGGTGTGCATTTGCGACTGCAAATCCGCGTCAGGCTGCATTTAAAGTGTGACAACTTGTTTTTGTGAGCGTTCTAAAACCCCGCACGCCTGGCCAGCACGGTCACTGTCTGCCCACAAGCACTGGCGGCATATCCGGCAGCTGTGCAATTCTGTATCGATAATGCGGTGTTTGCGCCCCGGCAACATGCGATAGCGGCCTCGGACGTTTTGGCGCTGGCAAAGATCATACCATTTTTGAGATCAAGCAAGTGTTCAGGCTCAAACTCCGCCATTGCTACCTTGGATGGTCAACGTCGGGAGTGCGCTTCGACCGACCTTCAAGACCGTCGGGCGGCCGCAAAGTCGCAAGTGCCCAAAGACAGCGCGAGCATGCAAGTCCTTGAATTCTGTTCGTTGCGAGTTGTTTTGTCCATGTATCAGAATCTACGACCATGAACAGCATGTCTGGCAGGGCACTTTTTGTGGTGCTGCTGTTGTTCCTCCGTGTCTCTTCTGCTGCCTCGACAAGCAGAACGTATGGAGTTGCTGTTCAAGCATCAGATCAGCTTCATACTTCGGTCACAAACACTGTTGCGAGTAGGCAGCATCGTCAGGTGTGTGCATGGGCTATGCATGTCCACAGCCATGCAGGTAGAAACCTGGATCTGCTGGACTTTGCAAGCCAGTATGGTGGCTGCCTGTGCATCATGGGACCTGATTGTTGTTCTATATGCCTTATTTTGTGTCAGCAGCATCCAGCAAGGACACAGCAGCAGTGACAGAGTCACCGACTTGACCTGCTGCAGCAGCAGCACCCCCTATGTCAACTGCCTGCTCCAAAGGGCTGCTGGCACCTTGGAATCATCAAAATTGCAATCATTGCAATCGCTCTTTATCATACTATCTTACCTCATGCACGTTTGTGTCCATGCAGCTGCTGGAGGGGTTTGCAGGAGGCACCCTGTCAGTTGAGTCCCTAAAGGAGAAAACCGGTCGCTTCCGCCATATCAAGACCAAAACCGAGGCAGAATGGACAGAGCAGACGGCCATTATCATCGTGCCAAGTGGAGAAGGCCGCATGTTGATCCTGGAGTCACCACCCACTTCAAAGTTCCAGGTGAGTGGTGTCTATGTGTGGCAGCAGTGCAGGCAGGGCTCATGACTCATCAGCCCCTCCAGAGTGGCCCACTCCTGGCAGTGCACCCAAGCTAGCCTCAGCGCCGAGGCAGGGCATCTGCACTGTTCAGATGGACCAAAATGTCACAGTATGCATGCACTTTGTGCCACTGTGGATGCATGCATGAGTCTGTGTAGCGACGCATGCGGCATGCGCTCAGCCTGCTGCGCAGCACATCTCTTGTGGTAACATGCACAACACTTTTGGCATAGTTCAGCTGTCTGGTGCCATGGAGAGTCCGCAGTAACGGGCATACCCCGCTAGCCATGCAGCGGCTGCCAAGCAGCGCCGTGCTGGGAAGCCCTGATGCAGTCCACTGCCCATTAGGACCAGCGCTTCAATCTGGGCTGAGCCTGGGCATGATTCAGCAGCTCTACCTCGTACAATGCAAATCTGGGTTGATTCCATCACACTGTGCCATGCGCGCGTGCTTTGCTGGGAGGTCAACATGCCACTGCTGTGCGCTGTTGCTGTTGCTGTTTTGCTGTTGCAGGTCGTTCTATCAGCCACACCCCGCACACATCTTTCCTCAGGCAGCCCTCCTCCTTTCCTTCCAGATCCCATCTCCGAGTGGCCGACAGAGGACCAGTGCAGCGGCAACGGCCTGCTAGCAGCAGCCTTCAGACAGGACCGGGTGCCCCACAACGTCAGTCGACTGGCCTCTCCTGCGATCCGATTCCTCAGGAAGCGAAAAGCTGACGGCACTGACAAAGAGCTTCTCTACCTGCTGGCCCACAACTGCACAGAACCGGCACGAGCCACCACCAACAAGACTGCAGAACGCGAGGAGCAGAGAAGGCAGGACAGGATTGCCAACAGCACTTTCATACTCCCTGAAGGCACCATCGGTGTCCTGCGGATGCTAAACAACACTAAGCAGATCCGTAAGGACGCTGATCGAGTTAACGAAGGGTTTAAGCAGATCCGTGGATGGCCTAAACCCTCCCGGGTTGCACCAGCGCTCTCTGGGGAGGACCTCAAGAGTGATGTTGCATTATGCAAGCGGCAGCTTCAGGAGCTTTCTACCACAAACATCAACCTGCCAGGGTTGGACGGTGACAACAGCCGCACCGAGTGTGGCAACACAACCCGCTCCAAGATTGTGGTGTACGTCCACAACTGCTTCACAGAGGCAGACACAGAGATGCTTGTCCGTGTGAGCCTGGTCATCACAGACAAGCGGGAGGATATCTGCCAGTACAACATGCTGTGGACGGTGCAGATCATGTGTGTGGCTGCTATCTTCATGATGGGTTTGGTGGCATGTGCGTGCATCTTGCCGGAGTTTGTCGTTGCAGCGTACTGCCAGGTCTGCAGAATGCTTGAGAAGCGCAAGAGGAGGCAGGCAAAGAAGGCGCGGTGAGTTACAATGGTTGTGCTGCTCTTCTAGAGCCGTAGTAGGGCCTGGCCCCACATGAGCCCAGCTTCAACCTTTACGCAGAGCAACTTGGGTCTTGCCCACGGTACCTTCAAACACAACCAAACTACTGCTGATTTCTGCTAACAGGATGCATGTCAATGCATGCATTGGGCAATCCTCAAGGGATCAAGCCCTGCATTCTCTCTTTGAGCTTCATCTTTTTCAAGCATCCACCTCTCATGAAGGGTGTTGTTTCAAACCATCCCATGCTCCAGCACTTGGCTCAGCCTCAAATTTTGTTGTCTGCATTGTGATGGTTGCAGGAAGGCCCAGGCTGCCGCCGGCACTGCACCTTCAAGCCAGGACAGGCATGTGAAGTTTATGGACGAGCCACCCCTGCCTCTGTTTGACGATGACGGTGATATGGCTGGGTGCTACAGGATGTTCCATGACACACTCAGCAACCTCAACAACCCTCAGGGTACAGCAGGTAAGCCTTGTCACATATATGGGGTCCTCAGCCTGTACCGTACAGGCTGTATGTGACATAGGCTGCAACACATGTGCTGCATTCCTCAGCGAAGGTTGCCGCGAGCCTTGACTATGGGTCCATGATACCAACTTGGCCTTTCATGTTGAAAATGAAAGGCAAGGTCTGGCAGCGGAAGGGTATGCAGACATCTATGCCCCCCCCCCCCACCTTCAAGCCGGCGGGTTGGATGGAGGGGTACAAGCAGAGACGTTGGCTCATTGCCGCACTCCTAGCATCTGCCATGCCGCATTGCAGTTGCCCATCCACCCTGCAACCGTTGTGCTGGCTGCTTGCTGGCTGTCTGCTGCTGACCGTGTGCGCCTGCCGTGTCGTTGCGTCCACTTCCCGCAGGCTCTACACCGTCACTGTCACCACCTCAGCCGCCCTGCTGGTGGCAGCCATCGTCTGGGCTCCCGCAATACAGCCCAGCGCAGTCCACGACAACGCCTTTGGTGACATCATCATCATCCCTCGCAAGGGCCTCGACTCGATGACAGGCATCTATGCAGACGGCCTTCTAGAGGATGCCTGGTACTATTTCAAGGTCATGGGCCTCTCAGCCCTCATGGGTCACACAGTCAAGCTTGCGTTGCTGTCCAACCTCTCCCCACCCACTCCTGGCTCCAAGGGTGTGGTTGTCAGCCCTGCAGTGTGGTGGCGCCAGGTGGTGCTGTCGGTGCTGGGCCTACTGCTGCTGGGGTTTGTGATCGGCAGCTATACCATGAGCTTCTTTGTGCTGAGGGCAGCACTGGAGATTCTGGAGGCACATTGGTGAGTTTTTGGTCAAGCCAGCCCTCCGGTTGTCATCCTGCCACCGCTGACACAATCTCAAGGCTTTCGGAAGGAACCAGCCACACAAGTGCTGGGTGCATTATTGTCATTAAAGCTCAGTGCATCATGTCCGACATTGAATGCACAGCATGTGCAAAGCATGGGAAGCAGGTGCTTACTGGGCACGCCACACAAACTCCCCACTAATGTGGGTCTCGGACATCGGATGTGAACTTGGCAGCAAATTTCATGCTCGGTGCAGGTACCTGCTGGCCGTCATGCTGGCCAACTACGGAGCTGCCATTGGCCTCTACATCCACCACACGTTCCGGCGCCGCCCCCCACTCACCTCACAGGCTGCAAAGCAGGCCGAAACCTCCTGTAACGTCCCCCCTGAGCCACCATCCTCCCTGTCTCTCAAAGCTGCTGCCTCATCTTTGAAGCAGCGTGTTGGGTGGAGCAGGTCTCTGTCAGATGATGCTAGCGCAGCATCAGCCCCTGCAGCAGCAGCAAGGGATACCTCAGCAGGCTTGGATCAATCAGTTCACTCTTCTGTTAGTGAGGGGGATGCGGCTAGTAGCCGTGGAGAGGGAGGCAGTGAGAAGGAGAAGAAGGCTACCTTGGGTCAGCGCATCTGCAACTTGGGCAGCAGCATTGCTGCCAAGATACGCGGGGACATCTGGGAGGATGATAACTTCAGGTTGGTGCTGGGGACTCCCCTGAGGGTGACTCGCCCACGGTGGCCACGGTGGCCGGGAAGGGCAGGTAGGGGTTTGCTCTCCACAAACAGCCGCAAACAGTGTCCGTCTGTGCAATGACTTCTGCTCAGTTGGTGAAAATGCTGCTCTACATCAGGCCACGCCCCTCACTTCCATCACAGCCAGACGTTCACGGATATGTCACTGGCCTGCACAGTCGTGCCAGGTCATTCCAACACTATCATACATAGTATGCTGCCAGATGGCTGCGCCACACCCCTCACTTCCATCACAGCCAGACGTTCACGGATATGGCACTGGCGTGCACAGTCGTGCCAGGTCATTTCAACCGTCGTTTCAGACCGTCAATACATAGTATGCTGCCAGATGGTTGCTCTACGTGGTGGGTGATTGCCATTTGGCCGTTTGCTACAGGTACTCATCATGGGTGCTGACCCCTGTGTGGCTCACAATCCTGCTGGTGATGTTTTGGTGGCTCACAGGAGGTGAGTGGGTTTGCCGGTCAGTATTATGACACTGTCATCGTTTGGCAGCAGACTGCGCTAATAGCTTGGTGTGCGCTGCGCAATCCGACAGACTTTGAGACTCATATTCAGTGCTTGGCGTGCCGCCTTGTAAACAGCATTCAATGTTGTGCGACA
Organism: Desmodesmus armatus; assembly: GCA_007449985.2. Lineage (NCBI taxonomy): Eukaryota > Viridiplantae > Chlorophyta > Chlorophyceae > Sphaeropleales > Scenedesmaceae > Desmodesmus > Desmodesmus armatus. The sequence continues at coordinate 110,785 of VIIQ02000638.1, forward strand.
CACTTTATTGCATGAAAACAAGCACCAGCATAATAGCCAATTCCCTGGCTCGCATGGCAGGGTTGACCAGTTGTGGCACAGCCCCTGTGCCTGATGGAACCCAACACGCCGTTGTTGCTGGGTGGCGTTGTGTTTTGTGTTGTGCTGCAGTGTGCAGGACTGGCTTGGTGGTTGACTGCCTTCAGGACCCAGCCACCTGCGCTGGCGGGGTCATTCCCTTCACGTCACCTGTGTCAGAACTGCAGATGCAGGTGTGGACTCTCTGTGTCATTCTGCCTGGCCAGCATTGCTGCAGGTGCATGCTTCAGTGCTTAGACCAGGGGCGCTGCACTGCAGGCACTTCCTCGGAGGCTCATTCACTGCCGCCTGTATAGGTTAGTCAGCATTGCACCAGGTTGCCGCAAACAGTTGATTGCATACAATGTTCGAGAATGCCTCATTTTGTGCTGATGCCTTCAACTGGCACATTTTCGGTGTGTGCTGCAGGTTCAAGACCTGCTGTCAACCGGCAAATGGGCTGCTAGGGTTGTTAACGATACTGCCGCTGTGGTGAATGAGGCTGTGGCCACCATTGAAGCTCAGCTCGGCTCGTAAGTCCTGCCCCTATGTGGAGTGCACAGTGGTTCAGCTCTATTTGGAACTAATTAGCAGATCAGCTGCCGTACAATGCTCCGAGCACTGCTTCCGGGAACAGTGTTCTAGCAGGCTGCTTAGAATCAATCTTATCTGCATGCTGAGGATCACAAGAGCATCATCCAAGCCTGCAGGCCGCTATTCAATAGTATTGAATAGCCAAGTTGCCAGCAGAGGTTGGGAAGTTGGGTTGGGAAGTCGGGTGCCACCCGAATGAAGAGGCAGTGGCGTTTCTCAGTTATCAGTGGTGAAGCACTTGTTGGGAAGGAGGGCTGATGGCCCATTGGTGGTACCAGTGGTCGTCGTGCCGTGCATGTGGGTGTGCTGACCGCCTCTGTACTTCACCTGGGTGTTCCTGCAGGCTGCAGCTGCCGCCAAAGATGTGGAACGAGACAAAAAGGAAGCTGCTCAATCAGATCAACAAGTTTGACACCGTGCTGGACACTGGGTACGACCGGCTGAGGAGTATGTGCATGCATCATTGAAAGCGCTGCAGCCATGCACCATTGAAATCGCTGCAGTCTTCCAAGCAATACTGCCATGATCCTGAATGACAGCCTCTGCTTGCCTTTAAGGTCGAGGAATGCCATGCTCATGATAGGGCTGGGTGGGATAGTTTGGCAATTGTACTGGTCTGTGCCGATGTACAATTGTCACACATGTCTGCGGTTGGCATGGAATGACATGGTCGTCATTGTATTGCCTGCCATGCATGTGCAGCGTCGAGAGAGCGCAAGAAGCTGCTGTTACGATGGTATCCCTTGAGCAACAAGCACAGAAGGTGCTGGCTGACGCTGAACATGTGAGTTGCTGAGGTGGTCAAGCTCCGGCTGCTCCTGTGGCGCAGTACCATCAAAATGGCATGACACACTATCTGGGATGTGTGCTCTATCCTGCAGTTGCTGCTGTGAATCCCCCTCATGTATGTACAAGTGGGTCAGTGTACACCTAAGAGTCAGTTTCAGACTCACCCTCTCGCACCTGCTATGTCCGCGCGCATGTGTCAACCTTCTGCGCAGGTGGGACGCTGGCTAGGCTACTCGACTGCTGTCCTATTCGCCCTCCTGTCCCTGTACCAAATCGTGAAGACCTTCAAGCGCGTGCTGCTGTTCCAAGTCTACATGCGCAAGACAGCGGTGGAGCAAAACGAGATGGTCGACGCCTTGGTCAGCCGGCAAAGCACGGGCGCCCGCATGCTCGCGCGCGTGATGTCAACCATGCGGCACAGCAGCAGCGTGAACGACACAGCAGAGCTGCAGGAAAACAGCAACAACGAAGCGCTCAGTCCCTTCGAGTCGAAAGCAGCAAATTCTCCCTCCACCAACAGCATCCGGATGAGAAGAGGCTTCAGCAGGTCTCACACTATGATTATGCCAGTGCCGCTGCCAGAGCACTCTCCCCCTGTCAGGAAGTACACCACAGTGCAGCTACCCGGTAGCCACAACAGCTCACCGTCAGGCAAGGAGGTCTCAGCACATCCGCTGCATGGCACTGAGTCTACTGCTAGCGGCAGGAGCTACCGCAGGAGTGCCAGCTTGCACCAGCAGGATGGTGTTGCCCTCACCAGCAGCATCGAGAAGATGAAGGAGGGGCATGAGAACAGCCTGTGTGTCGCAATTGCCCAGGACATCCAACGTCTCGAGGTAGGTGCAGCAGTGGCTGAACATGCAGGCAGTGCATGCGCATGCACGCACTGAGGGGTGTCTTTACAGCCCGGGGCTGAGAGCACTTGACGTCTGATCATGATGGTTATGCAGCAGCATCAAGAGTCACTTTACGAAATTGCAGGACACTGCTGTAAAGCACATGTGCCAGGTGTATGCCAGTGATCTGCTAGAGGCACTGGTGCTGGCATAAGCCCGCGCCTCTGTGCCGGCTCAAAGAGCAAGTCTGGGCTACAATCTTGACTGCAACGCTTAAGTGCGGATGAGCACATCAGCAGCATGATGGTCATGCTGTCATGCGGTATGAAGTATTCACTGATTACTGCTGGCAGTTGTGCTTGTGTGAAAGCATGTACCCCAGCATTGACAACGCGGGGGCTGTCCCAGCTTGTGCACATGCAGCAGCACAGTGTGGATATCACGGGGGTATGGTGCATGCTTTGCTAAGCTTTGTCATGGAGCATGGGTACTGCCAGTTTGATGGGCGGTACTACAAGCAAAAACAGGGTACCGTCATGGGCACTCCTGTTGCACCACCCTACAGCAACATATATGTTGCTTCCTGCCTTGAGGCTGTGGCCCAAGAGCAGTGTGAGCACTGGCCAGCCATTTACAAGCGCTTCATTGATGATGGCTTCTTTGTGTGGGAGGGGGATGAGGCCAGCTTGCTAGCGTTTTTGCAGGTGCTTAACAGCACCCTGCCCAACATCAAAATCACTTGGCAGTATAGTCAGCACAGCATTGACTACATGGACATAACAGTCACCAAGTGTGAGGGTACTGGTGCCTCTGTGGGCCTGAAGGTTACAACCTATCAGAAGCCCCACAACCAGTACATGTATATCCCCTATTTCTCCTTCCACAGGAGGGGTGTGTTCAAAGGTTTCATCAAAGCCGAGCTACAGCGTTATGCTGTCACCAACACCCTCCCAGCTGATTTTGATCGCATGAAAGTGCTGTTTATGCAGCGCCTTGTTGATCGGGGATATCCTGTCAGCCAGCTGAAAAAGTGGTTTGCAGCAGTGGATCATGCATGCCGTGTTCGCCTGTTGCACTCCACCACCGGCCCCAAGCCCAAGGCTGGGCTGCCCCCTGTGCTGGTCCTGCCCAATGGGCAGTTTGAAATGACTGCACAAGTTGCAGCAGTGCTGAATCGTGTATATGCAGCTCACAAGCATGAGGCAGATGTTGCTTTCATCTTTGGTGGCACTGACGCCAAGCTGATTGTTGCATACACCAAGAATCGCTCCATTGGAGCGCGCCTGATCAGGGCACGGCACTGAAACAGTGTGCTGACTGTCTGAAACTGTGGTTTGCATGCTTTACAGCATATCAGCAGGTGTTGACACCACCACTCCCACACTGACAGTCACTGCACCTGTCACCTCTTGCATGCCAGTCCTATACTTGCATGCTGCGTGTGTTGGCGAGCTTAGACCTGATGAGCCTTGAAGAAGGCGAAACTGGTCGTCTGTAAGTTCGTTCACTCCACACGCACAATACAATACGCCTGCTGGCTGGGTCGCTGGTACTTCCCACATTGTCTGTACAACCACTCAATGCTGTTGCTGTGCGTCATGTCCATTGTAGGTTGACATGGCCCGCTTTGGAATTGGCGCATCCACTGCTCTGTTTGGTGTCATGGCCAGCGTCATGTGGTGAGCCTCGGCTGACAGTGTGGTCAAACAAAAACCCAAATGGTCAACAGCCCATGGTCTGCATGCATCAGCTGACCTGCTGACAGTTCACATTTTTCACTTGAGTTTGGCTTGAATGCTTGTGTCCGCTGTTGCTGCCCTGCAGGATTCAGATCCGCATCATTGGCCTGGTGCTGACGTTTGTGTTCACGCTCATCTGCCACCCGGTGGTCTGGAGAGTCACATGGGAGAGCAGGTGGGCGGCGTGGGCGAGGCGGCCAGCACTGTGTGGCAGTCAAAACGCTGAATGCTCCTGGAATACCCTGCTAGTGCGTGCAGTAGAGTCGCCGCAAGTTACGGCTGGTCAGCAATTGTTGCAGATAGTGCTCACAATGTCAGTTTCAAACAGGGGAAGCACAGGTATGCGTTGTGCCGGTGTTGCTGCGGGTACAATGTAGGTCGTCAGCTGACAGCCCTTTGACAAGTCACTGCGGTGCAGAGGAGTCATCTGAGATTGTCTGGATGTGTTCCCTGCGGGTCTGTTGCTGCAGGCTGTGGATCCCAGTGCTCACAATCATCATTATCCTGTTGTTCAACATGATTGTCATCAAGAGGTTCATTGGATCAAGCCTGCTGTCAGATGGCACGCACATCAAGCACAGAGGTAGGGTGGAGGACTGGCTGCATGCCGCCTTTCCCGTTGTGATCCACAACAGCATGCCGCAGTCAGAGCATGGTGCATGCCATGCTGAGTCAGCAGAGGTGTTGGGAATTCACAGTGAAGTTTATTGGGTCCGCCCACAGTGGTTGCCTGGCAAGTAACTGGTGTGACTGCTATCGCATCTGGGTTCACAGACTTCAAGTCTGGCAGTGGTGCAGCTCCTGGCAGAATAAGATGTACCTACGTTGCTGCTTGTGACATGTGATTGCGGGCCAGCTTTTAGTATGCGCACTTTCCAGGTTGTGGTGAAATATCCTGCTAACTATGGTTGCTCACATGAACTGCTTTCAGCTTGACCAACAAGCCCTCACAATCCCCCGATCAAACAAGTTGGTTCTGCTGCCCTTCTTGCAGGCTCCTGGATGACATTTTTCCTGATGTTCCAGTTCACCTACATGGTGATGGGCACCTTGTATGCCACCTGGCGTGTTGTGCTGGCCATTGTCTCCATACTGCTGTTTGCTGTGGCCGCACTGGACAGGTCACTCATGAGCTTCTTCACGGTGAGGACAGATGTCCACTTTCAGCGCAAGCCGTGCTGCCATCACATTCATGGGTTGTGGTACACAGGCTGAACTTACTGACTTCGTTGGTGGCGCTTGTTGTCGGAAAAGGGTCGGACAATGTCCCAAAATTTTCCACAAATAATTAAATTAATAAATAAATAAACAAATAAATTATCATAATTGTCCCTCAATAAGCATGCCTGCGTGCTTATTATGTCACGGCCTGGCAGGCCGCCTGCCGCCATGACCGCACCTGCTGCCAGCCGCTGATGCTCGTATGTCAGTGGCGCTTGCACAGCTGCACTGTTTTTGCCTTGCACACTTGCCAATGATTATAAGTTATAATCATTGCTTTTGGCGGCAGTGCTCAGCTTCACTTGAGATTACTGACAGCCACTGTGTCTCACGCATGTGTCATGTGCTGACATCGCAGATTTTGGACGGTCCCTACATTGCGTTTGTTGCGTCGGTGAAGCTTGAGGGTGCCTACCTTGCCATCAGCCAGAGGGACGTTGAGACAGAAGCTGAGGCAGACAGGATCAGGAAGATACAGGAGGAACTGGAAGAAGAAGAGGAAGATGAGGAGTCAGAGCAGGAGGAGGGTACAGAGAAGACAGACGAGAGATTGAGGGATGATCAGCAGGGTTGAGGCAAGAAGCTATCGCAGGTCGAGAAGGGAGAGGCTGCTCGGCAGTGGTGACTTACGATGCGAAGAGTTTACTGGGTTTCTGATGCCAGGTCTTGCGGTTGTGTTTGCTGCACCTCCTGGTTGGGATACACAGATCAGCTTGTCTGGGGCTTGTTGTTGGGTTGAAGGTGTGGGAGCAACAGAGTTGCAACCGTCCCTGTCTCTCCTTTCTTTGAGCTGGTTTGTTGAAGTGCCAGCAGTGCTGCAATCTTGACTTCCCCTTAGATAGCTTTTGTGGTGTGACATGTAGCGCATGGTGCGGCTCTTCGGGGTCTGATGTGTGCCGCTGACTGCCACACAGCGATGCCAAAGTTTTTATGCAAAGGTACATATGTGTGTGCGTCCATACGTGCTCCCTGGGCTTTGCTGTAGGATGCAACCACAGGTCCCCACCTGTTTCAATTGTTTTTGCTAAGTTTATGCGCAGCCGGCATGCTGTACGTGAGCAGCATATCTGTTGCATGCAGCAGACAATATTGATGCAAGGCTTGCTGGACAGTCCATGCAGCCATGCATGGGTTTCTTGCCCACATTGCGTGCCTAGATCAGGATGATAACTTTTCTCAAATCCCTATAGGTGATTGTCTGAGGTGATGATTACCAGCTTGTAAGCATTTGTGGCAGATGCAGGTTGCGCTACATGAGCTGACTTGGAGTGTGGTACAGTGTGGTACAAGCCATGTGTCAGGCTTGCATTTGTCACATTGACATGCTGGACAGCGCCGCTCACAGTGTCACAGTGTGCAAGGACCGTACACCGGGTATACAGCTTGTTTCTTCAAGTGTCTCACTAGGCACGGTGTCTTCAAGTTTCTTCAAGTGCTTCACTAGGTACTTCAGAATGGCACATGCCAGCACATGCCAGCACAGGCCTTGACAGATGCAGTCATGGCCCATCATGGCCCATGCTAAGTTAGGACATGTTCTGTCAGCCGTCCGACGTCCAGGCTGGATAACTCCAGTGGCCCATCTTGCTGCTGTGGTTTTTGCAATGGTGGTCCACAGGATGTAACATGTTTCTGAACAGCGTTGCTCTTGCAGTCAGCCCACTGGGCTGTAGTACAGTAGTCTGCTGGCTGCTACATTGTCATTGGTGGCATGACTACACAGTGTCAAGACGGTGCATGTATCCAGAGCCCAATTGGGGGTATGGTGTGCAATCGCCTAGTGACTGACATCAGGTCGCACGCGCACACATGCATGTCACATGAACAAACTAACAACCATGTATGCATGGAGTAGTAAGGAAGCCTGCCTGCTGAGGCTCAAAACAAGACAGACATATGGCAACAAGCCAACTGGCTTGCCTGTCACTGGCAGCCTCGCATGTGGGCTTGCAACTGTGCATTGACTATTGCATGTCACAGGAATGGAGGTTTTCATAACAAGGCAATTGCACATGTAGTGTGCGCACTCACACAATTTGGGTGCCACCACGGCAGCAACAGCCGTTGTTGGGAGGGCTGGCCCATGGGCACCTTGTGAAAGTGGAACACAGCAGCCGCCTTGGGCTGGATACAAGCACAATGTGTGGCTGAAAGAGAAAGGTAGCATAACACTTGTCTGGCCGGTATGCACTCACACAGAAAGAGCTTCTTTCTAACAGCACTGGCAGTTGGGGCGAGCCCACTCACAAACAGCACACAATAACAAACGCATATGTCACATGACATGGTCCCTGTGCATGCCATGCTGTGAAGAGTCTTCTACCCTTGGCGATACAGTTGTATGGTTGCAACCATGCAAACTGCTGGCAATGCTGTCAAAAGGCAAGCCAAAGCCAGCGGCAGCACCAAGACACTCGCAAGCATCAGGTCCCACAAATTTTTACAAGTCAGCGCACTCACTCAACATCCAGCTCACAGCCAGATATGCACACCTGGCTGATCACACACCTTGTGTCCTCATCACAAGGTTAGCGCCGGCAACGCTCAAGACGGCAGCTAACAGGTGCACGCAGCACACCTGCAACTGTCCAGCCAGCCAGGTGACCACACCACCCCACGCAGGTTCGCCTCACACCATACTGATCCCAGATGCGGCTTGCGGCGTTTGGTCCTGTGAATGAGTTGCTGAGGTGCCCTGGACAGGCGGGTTGTACATAACAGCCACAGGCTGGACAGGCGGGTTGCACATAACAGCCACAGGCTCAGAGGCAACATCAGTCTCAGAACTTGCCTGAGAGGGATCTGCAGCAGGTGTGTAGGAGGGAGTGTGTCCAGGAATGAATGAAGCCTGCGCAGTGCTGGCAGGTACTGCAGGTTGCGACTCACGGTTAGTCAGCTGGGCACCATCTCTAGTAGCTGCCAGCGGCGTACAGATGTAGTCAGGTTGGCGAGCCTGAGGATAGCTGCCAGGGGGTGGTTCAGGTCCCCAGTCAGCCTGATGGTACGTGACGGGAGGTCCCGCAGGGGGTTGGGCTGTAGCCACAGTTTGTGGGTAGGTGTCGAAGACATGTATGCCAGATGTAGGCTTTGGTTTGACGTGCGGCTGTAGCTCCTGGTCTGCGGCTTTGTAGGCCCGTCCCAGCGATTTCATCAGGGTGATGTTGGTTGACATCAGAACCTGACGACAATTTACATTACAGGCAGCAAAAGGATGGCAGCAGATGCAGCAAACCTGATGATCCTTCACATATGTACATTGCTGATTGGCAGCCGCATGCGCACCCAATGATATGACTTGGGAGTTCCCATGCTTTCTTGACTGCATTGCAGCAAGCTGGCGGACAGCTGTGTGGCACCAGGTGCCGGGCCAACTCTGACAAAGTCATAGATTGAAAGCTGCTTGCTGGCTCGGCGGTGAATGTGCTGGCTCGGCGGTGAATGTTTCCTGCAAGTTGGTAGCACATGCCAGGTTTGTTGCGCATGCCATTTGGTCCCAGCACCATGCCCTGTGGCATCAACATACGTCCTGGTTTGTTGGATAGCACGTCACTCACCCAGACAAGTGCACAGGAGATCCAACTGAGTGCCACTACAGCGTTCCTGGCATCAGCCTGAGCAACACCAAAGTCATTGGCAGCAGTCGCCCTGCATGCAAGAGCGGCAGATGCACATTGGAGTTGTTCATGGTGCTACACGACCATGACTGCAAGCAGGCACATCTTGCTGTACAGTTGCGCTAAACCAGTTTGCTTGCTGTTTGGACCTGGGAATGCACTCAGACCATGCGTGGGCGGTAGCATTTGAAGTGTGCAGCTGATGCTTGGCTATGATTGCAAGCAGGTACAAGTTGTACACTTGCGTTCAATCAGTGGTTGCTGTTTGGACCTGGGAACTTACTCAGCCTTCAAGGCATGCGACCCCACCTGACACTCAGTGTGATCGTGTAAGCCGCTAAGCTTGATGGCAAGTGCCAGTTGTAGTAGAATCCTGTGTGTTTTGGTTGTGTTCGGGCCTCAGTTCAATATTTTAGGAAACTTACCCAGCCTTCAAGGCATGCAGCCCCACCTGACAGTCAGTGTGATTGCACCAGCAAGCCACCAGCAGAAGGCCACAGCGTTAAACATGGCCTCAAAGAGACGGCCCGCTCCACAGCAATCCATGGTAAGGCACTGCAAGAGGAAAAGAAGCGGTGGCAGTGGCAGCCATGCACACACTCACACAGTCACCAGACACATTCTTCATGCTTGTTTCCGACACACGCTGCAGGGCCTGCAGCGCCCACACTTGCGCTCACACTAGTATGGATGGACACCTGGGAGGAACACAATTGCCCTGCCTGCTTCAACGTCAACGTACTTTCATATGAACGCCCTGGTGGTAAAGCTCACAGCATCATGTGGAGTCAGTGCTGACACCGCCGGTGGCATCGAGTCTGAGTGCTGCGACAGTTTGTAATGCAGCTTGAGCCCGTGAAGCCAGCACCAACTTGGCGTCTAAAGGGCCTGACCACTGTGCCTGCCCACCTGGGTAAATGACATCCATGCCCCTTGAAAAAAGGTTTAGGGCTTAGGGCTTAGGGTTTAGGGTTTAGGCCCACCTGTGTGAATGACATCCAGAAGCCAAAGAAGATGGACACAGCTGCCAACACGTAAGCGTACCTGCCACCCAAGCAGCAAGTGACACCAGTGGTCAAGGCAGCAAGCCAAGCAGCCTCAAATGAATAATATGCATGTGCGCTTTCAGGGAGCACGTCAAGTAGGATACGCATGCACACCCATGGCCACAGGGGTACATGCACACCCATGGCCACAGGGGTACCTGGCACCATCATCAAACTCGCATGTGCAGATTTGAGATATTACTTGCTATGCCACAACCGAACAAATTCCAGGTGAGCCGCATAAGTGGCAGACTGCCCCTGCAGTTCATGCCCTTATCACTGACAATGCATGATGCCCGCGCTGCGACTCACTCGCATGTCAAGGGGTAGGCTGGTGTGGCAGCCAGACAGACTGGTGACTGCCAGTGCCCGCCCAGCTGGTATCGCACAATCAACATGATGGCGATGGAACAGCCCAACTGTATCAAGGCCACAACAGCGGTGACAAGCTGCATCGTCCTGCAACAACACAACACATACCCACATGACAGGCTGGGTGAGGGCAAAAACTGGGACAACTCTCCATCACGTCAAGATGGGCTAGGCATAACCCGGGGGCATGCAGTACCTCAGCTCAAACCATTTTCAAACCCATTTTCAAAGATAGTATCGCTGTCGCTCTCACCTGAGCTCCTTGAGATCCTCTGGGGAGACAATTGACACCAGCGGAGGTCTGCAGCAGTGACAGCAGCAGCAGCAGCTGCGCGTGTTGAGCCCCTCCCCAACATACACAGCCTGCTGCAACACAGGGAACGCGCTGTTGAGCGCGCCTCACCTTGTCTGCGGCATTTTTCCAACACGTTGGTGATGACTGTGCTGCACAATGTGGGGACCATTCAACGTTGGGTGATTGTTCGCTGATGTGCGCGAGAATAGCCAACCGCAACTGCAGATATCACGTGTGATCAGTACCTTGAGAAATGGATACTGAGTACAGCAGGTGGCGTGTGAAAGCAGTTGATTGTGGATAACCGAGGTTCAACCGCACGCTACGTCGACAGCTCGTTTCAGCATCGGCGCCCTGCTTATCTGCTCACAAAATGGCTTGAGATATCCACATATCCGTAATCAGCAGGCTTAGTTGATCGATGGCTCGAGCGCGTCACAGGGCCTGGAGGTTGACCATGGCACAACAGCAGTTTACCAAATTCACAACTTTACCAGTACATACTGGCTGGATCCAGTGACACAAGCCCTCAGCACAAAGGTATTCGCGCCGATTGGTTGCAATCAGCGCAGGGTGGTGATAGCAACTCATGGAGGCGCATGCACAGCAACATGTTGTACAACACAGCAGTGCTACCAGCAGAGCAGCAGTGCTGCTTTGATTGTTGGGGCTGGTCAAGTTCTTGGCAACATACTCTTGGTGATAAAAACCACCTGCTCACTTTGGGTTGTAAATACAACAAGCAGGTAAACAAAGACAATGGTACAATGGTGCAACTGGTGACACACATGCACCTTGGCAAGTCGTATACAAGCATTGTCTGCCTGCAGCAGAGCGCGCTCTGGCTAGCCAGACAGCAAGTTTGAAGCACACACGAAGCCAGGCATACACATGTACACACTGCACCACCTCAGTGGCGCACTACAAAGACACAGCACTGCCAGCAGCACCTGCAGTTGCAAGCAGGACTGCACCCCTTGGTTGTGTGACGCTGCCTGAAGCTGCATCCGTACAGACCAACTGCTCAACGCTGAGCAGCTTCCAACACAATCCATCTGGATCCATGGAGTGTTGAGCTCACCCAGTACGTCACTCTCAGTGCCGCTGAGTGGGATTGCGTCCTAAAGCCACTTGCGGTGGCAACGGCGAGTTGGCAATGGCCGCACCATTGCCTGCCAGTGCAAAATGGCAACAGCCACAGTGGCCACAGGCACTGCCGTCAAAGGGCCCAGAGCAGGAAAGCTGGCCCAACATGCTGACCAGAGCATGAATCAGAAAATCTGGAACAAACCCTCACTTTGTTGTGAAATTGCTCCACACTCCTGACGAAAGCAGCAAGTGATGATGGTACATGTACCATTGTATACAATTGTACACTCTCCCAGAAGAACACACATGCCCCTTGCAAATACAATCCCAAGGTGACCAACCACGCCCACACTCTCATAGGTGTGGGTAATAGGGCAAAACCTCTCTCTCAAAAACATCCCCGGCAGCACTTGCTTGAATGCACCACCAGGTGATGGCGCGCCTGCTGTCATGTGCAGCATCACGCTGTAAAATGCAGCCCTCAAGAGAACACAAAGCCTCTCAGTATTTGATTGACAAGTCAACAGAGCCATGCTTGGGAGGCTCTTGGTCGCCTGGCCACAGCATGCATCATGCTGTCAACCCACTGAACCGCTCACAATCTGCGTCAGGGCGACAACACAATGAGCACAGCTAGGTGCCAATTGTGCACTTCGTTGGGTCACACACACCATACTTCATTGAACCACGCACTGTGAGTTCACCACCAACGCCATGCTCCAGCACTGACTTATCCCCTTGCCAAACGGTGGGGATATCCAGCTTCTTTCCCCTCACATAGCACACACATGAACCATCTGTGACACGCAACGCGCATGCAGCACACCCGGTGTGCAACCCGGCCCACAATGATGATCGGCTGATCAGCTTGAGCCTTTCAGACAGAAGAGACCGTGAGCCCGTTGTCCATCTTGCGTCCGCCATGCACTGATCCATCCAGCATCAACTCCTTGACGGCCATGGCTCGCTCCCCATGCATCGACACATCCAGCCCCTCAAGCAAAACAATGTCTGCAGCACCACAGATCCGGCAGCAACAGGCAGGAGGAGCACAGTGTGATTGCGACCCAGTTGCCACAGCTATAGCCCCTGTGCTAGGCGGCCCTTGCATGTGAGGGACCGGCATGATGCAAACAGTAGCAGCGTCACTGCAGGAGCGCCTGTTGCTTTTGGGTGTGCACTGTGCACACACATTGGAATGCCTGTGTACACAAGCTGTGCTGGCATGTCAGCAGAACACCTTTGCATGCACCGACGCTGTAATTGACCAGTCTGGCACCCAATACGCACTCCGCGCGCTGGCAACACATGCACACGTCAACACAGATGCCATGCTGTGCTGCAGTACCCTTGACAAGGTTCGACAAGGCCAGGCTGTGTGAAGTTCGAGCAGCTGCACATGTTACGAGCCAGCAGCCCAGTCCCCCGCCGGTGTCCTACTTGAATATTCAAAACCCTGCCCAATCTCACCTGACACCCTCAACGTGATGAGCTTGTCAGTAACCCACAGGCACAGCCAGGTCGCTGCAAAGAAGTAAGGGACGATGATCACCAGCACCAGCAGCACCTTGCCAAGCTCCACCGCGTTCCCGTAGAAAGCTCCGTCAACGGCAGCACTGTTTGCTGTTACCGTCGAGAAAAGGCTTGTGAGGATCATACCCACGGTACCAGCTGCACACAAAAAAGGAGGACAGGCAGGCAGTATTGTCAATACAGCAGTGCCGTTAGACGCATGCGTGACTTACAGCTTGGGGGGCTGCAGCTGTGGCATGGCAAGTTGTGGGGCTACATAGCAGGCAGGGTGTGGAAGAAGCAGGAAGCCATTATAGATACCAGCCCAGCCTCTTTGCTGGCACACTGTGCCTGCCCAGCTGTGTTTTCAGCATCACCCCATTCTCTCAGTGAGTGACTGCTGGCCGCTAGCAGTCCAACTCATAGCAGTGCAAGTGCCCTTCTGGCCAGCAATCACACGCCAGCAAGCAACGGCAAGGTGGCATGGCGCAGTTGAGACTTTTACAGCTGCTTGCAGGTTTCAAAACGACAGCCTATACCCCTACCCCTCCCTGTCACAGCCCCACCGCGCCCCCACCCACAATGAACCCACGTCCAGACTCACCAACGCCATGCACAGCGAACACGTCCAGAGTGTCATCGACATAGCGGCTGCCCCACCGCTCCATTCCTTCCAGCACGCCACAGCACACCACGGAGCCAATAACACCAAACAGGAATGCGGCACCAACGTTGATGAAACCAGCAGCAGGGGTCACAACCACAAGCCCGATGAGGACGCCAACACATGCTCCTGTTGCACGCATCTTCCGGCCGCGAATGATATCCTGCAGTTCACCACAGCATCAGCGCAACACCACTGCATTTTTCTCAGGGTCCTAATGACGAAGTGTGTGAGAGGTGGGGTCCACAACTTCTCGTGACCCGAGCAGTAGCTGCAAACCCTGCACTGCATTTGACCGGCTGGCTAGGGCTAACCCAGGATGACAATACCGTATTGCTGAGAATTCAGCAGTTGGAACTGCTCTGCATGAAAGGCATGTTTAGCAAGGCTGCCCAATGCAGCGCACCCCTCAATTGAAATCCTCACCATAAGCATGAAGGTGAGCATAGCAGAGGCAGCTGCTGCGTTTGTGGTCAGGAAGCACTGACCAGCAAGCCAGCCAGCACCACCAGCACTGCCAGCATTGAACTGCAGGCAGGCACAAGCACACATGTTTTTTAGGTACAGGGGGGGGGGGGGGGGGCGGACCCCGGTGGTGGTAGAACAGACAGGAACACAGCGACCCAGACAGCAGGTGTGTAGTGTACGTGTGTGGTGTAAAAACTTACAGAAGACTAGTTTTGCCTTGCACACATGTGTTCAGCAGGGGAGTGGCTGGTTTCAAACTGGAACACGCACAGATTTGGCAAGCTGTGCATTAGCAACTATAAAGTGGCTGCCGATGGACTAGCCTGGCCAGCAAAGCCGTTGCTTTGTCATGCAGCTGAGACATAGTGGCATGTCAACAGTATGTGTTGTAAACTACATACGCTTGCTGGACAGCAGACAGAGAGCAACTGGTACCTTGTGTGCAAGAGCAACTGGCAGGGCACCATGCCTGCGGCCTGGGGCTCCGGGTCATGGACAGCACCATAGATAGCTGGTGAGACCCCTCACCCCGAGCCCCAGGCCCCAGGCATGATGCCCTGCCAGTTGCTCTTGCAGTGCTTGCAAGACTTCTGTTGCTCTCTGTCTGATCAATTATGACCTAACTAATTTACCAAGTAGTGACACCCTAGGAGGCCTCCTGCCTGTCGTACAACACAACTGCAACCTCAGGCACAGCTCACCCCAAACCAGCCCATCCACAAGATGCCAGTGCCCAGCATCACAATGGGCACGTTGGCTGGCTCCTTGATTTCCTCAAACATGCCGCTCTCATGATCGGCACAGGGCTTGACAGATCGACCGAGGTACCATGCAGCAACCAGGGCGGCATAGCCAGAGCTCATGTGGACAACCGTGCCGCCTGCAGCAGGGATAACACACAAGCATCTGGGTAACAAATGTATATGTGCTGCATGTACATGCAGTCAGAACTGCGGTCGCATGGTGTTCCCACACACCCACCACATGCACTAGACCAAAGGAAAGGACAGTACTTGTGACTACATGCCCTGCAACCCCCTTTGTTGTCAGCCCAACACCCTAGACACTGCTAGGTTGATACTCCCATTGTCTTTATTTAAGAGATCTGAGAGATCTGAGAGATCTGAGATTTATCCTGAGGCTGGGAAGGGTAAGATGTTGTGGGTCCCACTCTGACAGCAGGCAGAGCATGTGGTGCCCCAGTGTCCTGGTACAAGACACAGAGAGACACAGAGTCACATGTGGCTGCACGCTGTTGCTGGAAAAGCTTCCTCAGTGTGTTGTGCCCACCTGCAAAATCCAGTATGCCAAATGACTTGATTAGGCCAGTTGGGTGCCAGACCATGTGAGCCATGGGGCAGTAAACCACCAGGTGCCAGAGGGTGCTGAAGATGCACAACGCACTGGGGTTGACCCTGTGACAGCAGCACACGAGACCAAAACATTCAGGAGGAAAGCGCCAGGTGCTACTTACTGTTAACTGATAGTGATGCACAGCTCACTGAGGTTGACATCTGCGGAGGGCACCCGCTGCTGTGACAGCAACGCTCAACCAGATGCTGGGAAGCCAAACCCTGGTGCAGATTACGACTACTTGGACTAGGGCCCTGAACCCCCATACAACAGGGACTCAGTGTCACAAGGCTGAGGGCAACACGCATGTGGCTTGGTAGACCAGTGCTACTGTGTCGTCTGTTACATCCATGCACCACTTGCCAACATACCCTGTTGCAGAACTGCAGTACTGAGCACTCCCCACCCCTACCCCTGGTCCATCCCCACACCACCTGCCCTGCCCCAGCTCACCTGTCAGCAATAGAACCAATGATCAGTGCTGGAGTGATTGTTGCAAAGGTCATCTGAAAGACGAAGAAGACAGTCATGGGGATGGTGGGGGCCAGGGCAGACAGAGGGGCAGCACCCACGCCATACATCAGGCCACCCAGCTGTGCAGGGTTTCCAATGATGCCTGCACTGCCTGGAGGGGACTCGCCAAAGGCCAGGCCAAACCTGAAGCAGATGTGTGAGGGGTGGGTAAGGGCTGATAT
This sequence comes from Desmodesmus armatus, assembly GCA_007449985.2. Lineage (NCBI taxonomy): Eukaryota > Viridiplantae > Chlorophyta > Chlorophyceae > Sphaeropleales > Scenedesmaceae > Desmodesmus > Desmodesmus armatus. The sequence goes on from VIIQ02000638.1 coordinate 127,129, forward strand.
TGATAATGATAGAAGCAAACTTGGTAATTCAGACATTCATGGAAGTCAGTACATGGTTGACAGGTGCTTGCCCAGCTTGTTGCTTATGAGCAACACGAGGTGCAAAAGCAATCAGCACACGGCTAGGTGTGCCCGTACTTGTTGTTCAGGCCGGCTGAGTGCATATGCATGTAGCAGCAGACAGTTGCACTGGCAGTGTTATCAGGCGCCAGGGACTGGCATGTGTGTTTAACACATCTTGTGGGTGGGTGTCAGGCCAGCAATCTTACCCAACAATGGACCAAATGATGGGGATGATTGCCATTGGGATGAACGCTTGCATGAGAGTGGATACCACATTCTTGTGGTGGCCCAGCCCTCCGTAGAAAAAGGCCACACCTGCAGCAGAGGTTGTGTTCAAGGCATAGGGTTGGGTGTGGATGTACACCATTTTGAGTTCCTATGACTCGTTCTGACGTTGTCAACAATATGTGGCCATCTGCAATGGGCCTGTTTGTAGTGGTTCTGGAGGAGAAATTCATTTAAAAAAATCCAAGTTTGTGTGAATGTGGGCCAAGCAGAAAGGTAACACATGTACAGGTGCATCGGCATGTGTTGCACATGCGCCTGCAACATTAATTTGTGTGGTACTCGTCAATCAGTGCTCACCAGGGGTCATGAGGAGCACAATACAAGCTGATGTCAGGATCCAGGCTGTATCACCCGTATCAATTGCCTCGAGTGCCTCCTCTTCGTCTGCACCAGTGATGTAGCTTGGTGGAGCAGTTGTGCACCTGAAGCAAGGAGCAGCAGCAGAATGAGACAGCATTCTAGGCTGGCCATTGCGATTCCAGGCCTTGTGGATCTGGGCACTGCCCTGTCAGCTGGAAGGCTCTGCTGTGACAGACAGGGCCTAAGCGGGCTAATGGATCATACATACATGGCGATGAAGATTCCCACCAGGCTCAGTAGCAGACATCCGACCAAGGACTTTTTTACGACGGGGCTGGCGTTGTCAAGGAGACCCATCTTGATTGCACAGTTGCTTTGTGCTGGCACCGTTGATCAGTGGATGATCGAACTCCGCTGTGACGTGATATATGTAGAGATTGTCATTATGTGAGTGTGCGGTGGTTGCAAGATGTGAGGATGAACAACCCTAGTAGGAATGCAGTTACGGCAGTTACGTCATCAAATTCGAATGGGCAACTAGGGCAAGCACCCAGCCCTGCAAGAGGCAAGCACTCCTTAGTCTGTAAGTATTTCTTGAGGTATCTTTTGATTGCGCTGTGGTGCTGTGCGTCAAACAGCGGCGTCCCGCCATTTGTGCAGCAAATAGTGCACATGCTCACACTTTGCCTGAAAAGCTGTATCACACATGAAGCACTGAATCTATTAGTTGGCAGATGTGCGAACCCCATCGAGGCGTGTCCTGCCTTGCCGTCCTTGCAGCCCAAATCTGCCAGCTCAAGCGTGTGGTGCAACTAGTGTCGAGCTCAAGAGGTTACCCCAGCGCCTACATGCATATGTTGAGCCTGCCAGACCTCTGCAATCACAAAGTCTGACAGCCAAGAAACGGTGGTGGAGGTTGCATGGCACAGCAGCATACAGCACGCAGCTGACGAGGCACAAAGTGTCTGCAGCTGTGTCGGCACATGCACGATGGTGATGACCCTACTGCTTCCACCCCCCCCCCCACCCCACTGATCTTGACAGTCCCAGACAGGTTGCACATAGTGCCCACACAGACCATAGGCATGTTGCACATTGACGCAGCCTTGTTTTCTGTGGACAAAGCAACAAGTGGGCAGGTCGATGCTGCACACAATGTGGCCCCCTCTCAAAAGGCACTAAGCACGAAAAGCATTGCATGTGCATGTTATGCATGCACTGGCAACATCTGGTGCAATCCTCCGCTCAACACGGCATGCCGAAAGCAATCACAACCAGCGCAAGAGCTAACCCTGATTAGCACTGTTGATACAATAGCCTATTGTATACCAGTCTACCATACCAGTCTGAGACTGGTAGCACACACGATGAAAGGGATGCATTTGCCAACCCGGTGACGTTGCCAGGTGGCCACACTGCAAGTGCAAAGCATCTGCATGCTGATACAGCATGGCATGCCTGCTTGCGCGCAGCATATCTCTCACAAACACACAATTTGGTACGCGACTGGCATGACGGCCATTACTAATCAATTGACAATAGCCTCACTGAGGTTATGCCTGCCTGATGCCACAATGCACAACAAATGCCAAGGGCTCTGACGCCCCTGGCCACTCACATCTACACAGGCTGACAGGCGGAGCTGGAAATACAATACAACCATGACAAGCAGCACAGACACACCTTGCTGCATGCTCGTGGGGCAAGCTTTTCCTATCTGCACAGCATGCTCACACATATACAAGGAGCTTCAAGCAACACACTTTGTTGTACACAGGCGCACGGCAGCACTGAACGGGCTGACAACCCAACTCTGGGGCTTCCAGCATAAAAAGCCAGTAGAAAACAAACACAAAGTGCAGCTGCATACTGATGCAACATGCAATATGTCACTCCACAGGCTTAGGTACACAAACACGTCTCAGCTGGTCACCATGCCACAACCCCCATCTGCAAAGATGGCAGACTTGTTATCAGCAAGATGCAAGCTTACTACCACTGTTGGACAGTGGGGGGGGGGGGGTGTTGAACGCAAAAGCCACAAAACAGCATTGCTTGCGGCATGAGCAAAGCACAGCTCAGCAAGCACACACATCAGCAGCTAACCAGCGCACACCCTATAGGCTCGCATCTGTCACCCCAGGACCCCTGCCCCAGCAAGGGTGTACATGTACACTCTTGCACACAATGACTGTACCACTTCCAGCGCACTGAAGTACAGCAGCTCTGGCTCAAGCTGCCACCAGAGCAGATTCTTCTGCCTTCACCATGCCCTCCAGCAGCTGCAGCAGATCATCCCCATACTCTCCAGGCACCCCCTTGTACGCACGCAGCTCAGGGGTCATGCCTGACAGCGACTTGTGCAAGGTCCTTGCAGCCTCAACCCCGATCTCAGGGATCGGCTGGATCAGAGTCCTGATAGTGAAGAGAATGGCTCCGGTTTGGGGCAGCCGGCGTAGGGTTTGGTACTCAGTTTTTAGGAAGAGCTTGTCGGCGGAGGGGCGCACACCTCCCATGGCCTTTAGTTGCTCGTCTGGGCCGCCCACGTTGTATGAGGGTTCTGTGATGTCGTCCGTGAAGGCTGCGGCCCAGTTGTTGCGCCAGATGGGCTTGTCGGCCTGTTTCCACAGCACAGAGTGGGACAGTGTAATGGGGCATGCGGAGGGTCAGCCCGATGTGCCTCGCCTCTCACCTTGGTATGAAGTGAGCATCCTGATGATGAAATACAGGGTTTAGTCAGCATGCACAGCCAAAGTTACCGTGCCATCATCAGCCCGCCACTCTTCTCTGGGTTGCGAACAGGCCCTGCCACCCACCACCCACCTTCCTGGCTCCCCACCCATCCAAGGTAACTAGGTTTATCAGGCAACTACCCTAGTAGTACTACCCTAGGATTGCTACCCTAGTAGCAGTACCCTAGTAATAGTACCTGCAGCGCCGTGAATGTCCTGTTGAGCACCTTCTCCAGCTGTTCCTCAAAGCCTGGCACGGGTGCGTGTATGTTGAGGGTGGTGGTGCCCAGCTTCTCAGCCAGGCCATGGAAGGAGAACACCACACAGGCAGCCGTCATGACGTGCTTGGCCTCCTGGGGGCTGGGCCCTGGCTCGTCAGAGATGCGCAGCAGGGCAAAGTCCTCCTGCAGAATCAGGGGGGAGGCAGAAAGCGAGGCAATAATGAGGTAGGTAGGGAGATGGGCGGGAAGACCTCACAGGCAGCTGTCATGACGTGCTTGGCCTCCTGGGGGCTGGGCCCTGGCTCGTCAGAGATGCGCAGCAGGGCAAAGTCTTCCTGGAGAGAAATAGGAAGGAAGGCAGAAAGGGAGGCAGGGATGGGGGCGGCAAGATGGGAGGATGCGTGGATGGGCATGTCGATGCTTGGTGCTGTGACATGCTTGTTGTGTCCTTGCGCGATGTACAGGCGCATGAGTTGGAGTTCAGAACATTTGTCAAGAGGCAGCAAGACAGGCAGCCCTATCACGGGGCCCATCGCCACGTCTGCAGCGCAGCAGGCAGCCAGATAGCCTGCACCCGATGCCCATTCTGGTACTGCTGCACTGATACTGCCAGGCGTTGGTGGCTGGCTGCTGCAGTGTTGTAGCATGCAGCAGCATGCACTGCTTCTCACAACTTGTCCTTAGCCGTGCACGCCGCTGCATGCTACATGACTGCAGCTGCCGACGGCTGGCACAAGCTGAATGCCTCTGACCGTGAACACCCATGCCCCCCCCCTTCCCCCACGCCTTATCACAGAGCGCGCTGCACATGTACACATTTGCCCATGCAGGAAGCGTCTCTATTGTCCAGTACCACACGCACCTGCACCAGGCGCCCACACAGCTCCAAGGGGCAGGCTGCAAAGTCAGCCACTGCATACACATTGCTGCTGCCATCAGGGAAGCTCATGGTAACGACACGGGCGTCACCCTCGCCCACCACATTGTACATGGTGGGGTAGTGGGCAGTCAGGACCTGCAGGAAAAGCTCCAGGCATTCCTGCATGGGAGGGGATAGATGCAGGCAGGTGTTGATGCCACGACATGTGCGCCTGAACTGATGGTGTGCTGGTGACTGGCTGGTGATCAGTCGCGTGACTGATGATATTGTTGCAGCAGCGTGTATTGTTGTGGCAATGAGCGTGTTGCAAGTGTGGCCGCACATTGTCAGACCAGATGCTAGTGGGCACTCTGCCACTCCAGCAGGCTGGTTGTGACTGACAAGCCCAGCATGATGAATATCAGGCATGCACCCACTGCCCTTCCACTATACAGCTGCTAAAACCTCCGGTTGCCGCCCTTTGGCTCATCCTGCAGGCAGGTGCTGGCTCTCTGGAAACCTATGCACACCACATGCATGCATGCGTGGAGCTCAGCTGCTGCTGATGTTGTGACAAAGCGCATGCGTACCTGCTGTGCGGGCAGGGATCGCTCCTCTGCAGCAAGCACCACATCCCTTTTGCTGGCCAGTGCTTCATCCTTGAGGGCCAACTCAGCAGCTATCTTGTCAGGATCCTCCAACAAGAAGTGCCCTTGCTGCAAGGCAGACAATTACACCAGTTGAATTTGCTGTGGGGTCTGTACAAGCATATTTGACTGTACCTGTTCTCTGACAACAGCAGGGTGGCGATGCAGACTGCAATACACGTCAGCAGCGCTTGGGTACCAAAAACACACACCTCGTACAGGCGGTGGATGCCAGACACCAGCTTGCCTGGCACGTCCTGCCCTGGCTTTCCATTGGCTAGCCACCAGTTTGCCCCGACTGTGCTTGGTGAATCCGTCTTGTCAAGCGGGGATGGCTTGGCTTTGGCAGAAGCTGGGGAGATGCTGAAGGTGTTTGCAAATGGACACTTCGAACCCGGGGTAAAGGCGAGCTGAGCCGAGCAGACTGTTGATTGATGATGCTTGCGAGAAGCAAAGCCTGCACGGCTCATGCTCAGCTGTGAGCATAGGAGACTCATGGCATGGAAACGGTTTGGGGGGAAACCCTAGTTGACGTCGAGGCTGAGACCTGCTCAGTTGGCGATGTGACGAGCTACATGCGCTGCAAGTCCAGCAGTTGCGTCGGTTGCCAGCTGCTTCTGAGCCTTTCAAACATCCGAACATCAACAACCGTAAATCACGTAAGCCAAGAAAAACGTAAGCACTGCTCATCCAAGCTTAAGACTTTGAGACTTAACCTAGGCACGCACTTCGAGGGAGAGACATCTTTGTTCTGAGGTGCGTGGCTTGTGGTGTGCACCGTTGGAACTGCACAACCCGGTGTGTCTTTTTTGTTGAGGTTAGGGGGATTAAAGCCTTTATGCAACACTGAGTGTATAATTGGGAGCGAACAATCATTGCTGAAGCCAAACATAGAGAAGCACTACACTAGGGCCACATGAAGTACAGTACTGCATGCAAGCCTGTACTACTGTAGGAACAAACGTGGTGACAATCGCAAAACCACTCATTGAAGCCTCTATAAACAGTTATTTGACCGTTAAAGCAAGAATTTGAGCAGCCACTGAACAGCAGGTCAAAGCAGCTGCCAGTCTGGTGACGCCACAGGGGCCTAGGGGCCCATGGCCATGGGGGCATTTTCCACAACATGATCACCCCTCCTGTTGGGAAAACTGATACAGTGCGTGCATGGGGCTGAATTACAACAATGAAATGGGATAAGCTGCAATTCTCTGCTGGTGGTACATCTTCATCGTCAGAATTTGAGGGTGTTGACAAATCACACCCAGAAGCTGTGCACGCGTCACTTCTGCCACGCACCCTCACCCTGCTCCACCTTTGACAGCTGCTTGCCCAGATCATGCTGCTCCTGCTGCACACTCTCTGCCTCTTTCTTCTGCCTTGTGCACTGCGTGCCAGACTCTAACCCCTGCGACGCCTTCCCCTGCTCATCTTCATCTCTCTCTTCCTTTTCCAGTTCCTCCTGTATCTTCCTGATCCTGTCTGCCTCAGCTTCTGCCTCAACGTCCCTCTGGCTGATGGCAAGGTAGGCTCCCTCAAGCTTCACTGACGCAACAAAAGCGATGTAGGGCCCGTCCAAAGGCTGCGACAGGACAAAACACAATGTCTGCTTGACAAGCAGCAGTTGATCACCTTATGGCTAGCAGCAAATGGCATCATCACAGCAGCGGAAGAGGTTGGTAGGGTTGGAAGGGAGGAACTGCCGCTGCTTCACACTGCCCATATGCTGTCAAATCAACAGTACTGTTCTGGATCTTTTCAGGGTTTCAGGGACCTGACCTCCAGCACAGCAGGAGCAGTGTGTGACAAACCGAAAAGATGTGGTCGGCACAAAGGCACGTGCTGTCACGGCACCTGCTGAACGAGCCTGAATGAACAGTCCCCAGCTCTGACACCCAACATGACAGGTGTGCACCAGCAGCGATGTATCGATAAAGTTTGAAGCGGTGTAAGCACCTACCGTGAACATGGTCATGAGGCACTTGTCCAGTGCTGCCACAGCGAAGAGCAGTTTTGAGAAAATGGACAGCACCACACGCCAGGTGGCGTACAGGGTGCCCAGCACCATGTAGGTGAACTGGAACATTAGGAAGAATGTCATCCAGGACCCTGTGAGACAATAGGGCATGGCAACATGACAACATGTTGGTGCGAGCCACTGGCTCAGTCATGGGGTAACAGCGCTGCCTGCTGCAGGCTACTTGTGCCTCAGACAAACAGGTGTGTAGAGGTAGGGACATGTTGTGACAAGCATGGAAGGATGGTTCAGGGCAAAGGGGCACCAGCAACTTGTAGCTTGAAGCTACGACTGGTTCGTTGCAGCATCGGACTTTTACCATTCCTGCATGCAGCAGTTTGCGCCAAGCTGGCACCAGGCCAAGATGCTGTTCCACACAAGTCGGTACAGTACCCAGCAAAGAGCAGAAATGCCCTGTAAGACACACGTGCCATGCGCAGCTGCAGGCACATGTCTTGTAACATGCAAATGCTGTGGGCACGCCCCACCACGCCCAACCAATACCAAGGCCTTCACCACCTTCCAAGGCAGATGCCAACTTTTTGGATTGTGTTCCAGTGTATTTCAATTGACCAATACCCTTGGGCCAGCAGTTGTATGAGGCGCAGTTAACCGTTGATGTTGCAACATTGCTGCGTTCTTCACCCACCTCTGTGCTTGATGTGTGTGCCATCTGACAGCAGCATGCATCCGATGAATCTGTTGACGATGACCATGTTGAAGATCAGGATGGTGATGATAGTGAGGACGGGGACCCACAGCCTGCAGGGGAGGATGTTGGCAACAACGGCATTCTGTGACTCGAACACTACCTATCTGCATCGCCCTGACATGAAATGTTGACGCCGTGGTTGAATTAACCAACTACTACTGCAAGACACTGCGCCTGCATATCATATGATGCATGTGGCACAGAACGGGGCATTCTGCTGAGCTGTTTTGCAGCAGCTGATGTGCTGTCAACCGCAAGTATGCCTTATGGCGGATGGCGGTGCCGGAAGGCGTTGACAGTGCCTGCAGTAGCCTGGGCTGCTGGGAGCCTGTTGTTGTGCAATCCGTCCTCTAGTGTCACACACTGGATGCACAATGTCACACTTTAAATGTTGTCTGCAAACCCATGTCCCCAGACAAGGCACAGCTTACAAGTAGCCTTCCGAGCTCGATCATCCTGCACTGTGGTGCATGATACTGCAAGACCTGCCTAACATGCCACCCACCTGGTTAGCCAAGTAACCATCCAGAATACTGGGTGGCAGATGAGTGTGAACACAAACGTCAGCACCAGGCCAATGACGTGAACCTGGACCCTGCAGGTGAACAACAAGACTGTCTCTGTTCCGGAGGAGAGGGAAGAGAGGGGGTGAAAGTATAAGCTTTCGCCAGAGACACTGATTCAAGCACTGCCTCGGAGGTACAACCTCTAACTTAGAGGCTTGCTTCAGCAGGCAAAAAGTGCTCTGCTGTAGTGCAGCCCATGCAAGCAGGTACATTGCCATGATGATGTTGATGAGCTGATGGTTCACCGTGAACCATGGCATGCTAGTGATAAGGAAGAGTTGCTGGACCCAGACTCACCACATGACGCTGGCCATCACTCCGAACAGGGCAGTGGAGTGGCCAATGCCAACGCGGGCCATGTCAACCTGCAATGGACAACAGTGGTCAAAACCTATTGGCACCATGTGACGGTTTTCGCAACTTGTATTGAGTAGAAACAGACGACATGCACGCTAGCAAGCGACATGAGCGCTGGACTTCAGGCCTGTGACCTGGTTATGCCAGTCATCACCTGTCCTAGCACAGGTGATGCACATGTCACCTGTCACATGACATATTTTTTGGGGGAGTATGTTACATGGACATTTTCGCCAAACAACAATGGCATTGCCCACCAGGATCGAGCCAGGTGAACCTCATAAGTTGTCTCCCCTGCGGTGGTTTGCACCACCTACACCGGGTTGACCAAAGAAGGCAGAACCACCAGAATTGCAGCAAGTGCCAGCCATGCTAGGAACCTATTGTGTGCAGAGATGAGGGCAGGCAACTATACCAGTGTGGACACAAGAAACAGAACAAAGTCAGTCAAATACATATGGAGAAGCAGAGACTGTACGTGGGGCCCCTAGCATCTGTGTATGTATGGACTTGGACAGCTGTTGGTGGGCGACCTAATTCAAGTTGGCCTTGAAATTTCCTTGCAGCATCACTGCTTCAGGCTGGGTGATGCATGCTACACAGGAAGTTGAGCGTGCCAGGCAGCACAAATTTGCTCTGCTTCATTTGTTGTTTGCAATTGTGCGATGCACCTACCTCCAACCTCTGGATGTCCTGGGCGATCAACACACACAGGCTGTTCTCCCGCGCTTCCTTCATTCTGGCAAGGGTGCTGGTTGCTGCACCGGCATCCTGCTGCATCTTGCTGGCCATCCTCCGAGAGGTACCACCGGTGCTGCTACCATTAAAGGAGCTGGCGCTGTGCGGCGGCTGCGTTGGAACAACATCCTTGCCAGAACGGCAGCTGTGCTGACGTGGCAGCTGCTTTTTTGCATTCTGCGCCTCAGCTGGAGAGCGCTCTGACCGCCAGGTTGGCAACGTAGACGTTGGTGACCGACTGATGTTGCTGCTCCTTCTGGAAGGTCCGGACTGCATGTTGCTGGAAGTGGCTGCTTCACACGGACTGGGTGTGGAGCTGTTGCCAACTGGGTTGCAGGTCTGTTGTAGCTGGTTGGGTTCAACTGCGTTGCTGTTGTGGCCCAGGGTGGACATGACGCGCGCCAGCATGCGAGAGCCTGTGCCTTGCTCGCTGCTGAGGGCTTTGATCATCTGCTCCTGCTCTATGGGTGACTTGTCCATGTAGACTTGGAAGAGCAGCACGCGCTTAAACGTCTTGACAATTTGGTACAGTGATGACAGGGCAAACAGGACGGCGGTGCTGTAGCCCACCCAACGGCCAATCTGCAATGTAAACCAGCAAGCAAAAGTACACACGACACTAAAATGTTATGCATGCAGTCACACTGGTAAGGTTCCCACGGCTAACGCAACCCCTTGAGACTCAGAGTATGTTCGGCGACATTTTGTTTGGGTGCAGATAGCCTAACAGCGGCTGTGGAAGTACAGCAGGGTTCCAACAATGTCAACCCCTGACCACCTTGTGAAGTGCTGCCCTGGCATCGCGGTCCATTGAGAGTATGGCAATGCATCCAGCTACTGGAACTACCACCCATGTCAGCCACCCAGCCTCAACCCCCAACGCACATGCTCAGCATTGTCCAGTAGCCACTCTGCTGTTGTCTGTTGCCCCAGCAGCTCTTCAGCAACTTCTTCTGCAGCCTTGAAACTGCGCAGAGAACACGGCAGACAGCCAGCACAAAGGTGTACATCAGCTGACCCGACATCAATCTTCCAGGTGCATGAATTTGGGCGTATACGGTATCCCTGTAGCCTCTACCTAGGGCAGCAGTGCCATTGTAGGGGCCCTACGTAGGTGTATACATGCTGGCTGCCTGTGCACTGTGCATGCCGCATGCATGCAATGCTCAACAAGCCGTACCCCAGGTATTGCACGGCCTCCAACTTGCTGAGCTGCCCTTGAAAAGTCTTCTGCATCATGGGGATAGTTGCCCTGCATATACACACACAGATGTGCAGACAGTCAATTCACAATTACCGCATCCACGCCAGCAAAATTGCTGCCGGTCAGGCTGTACCACACAAGCCTTGGCACAAGCGCAGTTTGTGGAGAGCTGCCTGGGCGCAATGCTGCAGCAGCAGCAGCCTCGGAGTGACACCAGCGCAGCTCAGGCAGAGGCAATCCAGTGTGCCCAGTGCAGAGGACATCACCTTGGCCAACACAAACCGGCCAGCTGCAGCGGCCAAGGTCCGCGGTGCTCGGTGTGCTACGTTCAGCTTGCCTCAGGCAATTCCTTCGTCACTAGTGTGTTAGTACTAACACATGCCACGTGACAGTATCCATGCAGCAGTGGAGTTATGCTGACCATTGCATCGCTTCTAGTTTGCCATACACATGCTATTCTATGTTTTTGCAAAGGTTACTAGCCACGAGAGAGCACTTACCCCTCTTTGTCAAACTTGGCTTCTAGTTGGACCACTGCTTCTCTCAAAGACTCTGTCACGTTGAGGGCGAGCCTAGCGGCCTCTGCGTTGATCGACAGGAGGTCCGCAGCCTGTATACACGGATATTTTTGTCATCCACAACGTGATTGTGCTGATCAATTGGGGCAATGTTGACATGACAATGCATCAAGGCTGAACCTAAACCCTGAAGCCTGGGCTTCAGGGTCTTCCTTGACATGACCCATGGCCAAAACTTGGGAGATGCATGTGCAACAGTAATAATCATCCTGTCAGGCTGCTGCTGACAGAAATATGCACAACTGCAGGCTGCCAGCAGGCTGCGCTGTGTTACATACCGTTATGCTGTACTGGCAGCTGCAGCTGACGCTTGTGTCTGTTTTGGCCTTGCCTCAGGGAAGTCCCTACCTGCAGCGCCAGGTCTGTTGCAGATGTAGTGAATGGGATAACTCCGCCTGAGCAGGTGACCGGATCCCGTAAGCAGTCGGCCACGGAGCCAGGCCTGCAAACTGCAACACAGCCCAGTACAGCACACAGCGATAGGGCAGTGTTACTGCTGAGCACATCTGCATGAGACAAGTCAGTTGTACCAAATACTAGTCATTTGGCATGATCTTGTAACGACGTTACATGCATTGGATCTGCAACATGTTGCAGATGTACGTACATGGATGGACTTGATCCTCATGAGCATGCTATCACAGCCTCCCATACAGTTTCTGCCATATGATCTCACTGAGATTTGCAGGGCCTGCAAATCCAAATTGACTTATTGTGTATAAAAACACAATCTCTATCTCACCTCCGGTCAGCCACCAGAACATTACCAGATTGATTGTGAGCCACACAGGGGTTAGCACCCATGAGGAGTACCTGCAGGAACAGTGTAGCAGGCAACAAGGGAAACAGCTCTACAGATGGTTCCAGCCAGGGCAATTCTGGGCCTTTCGGGGTTTATGGTTGTTATGGTTCCCCGGTCGAGGCGTGGTGCTGGGGCTAAGTAGAATTGAAGGACCAGTCCCAAAACAATTTCCTTGCAGTTTGTAATGCTACAGTCCACAGTACGTACAATTCACTTCAAACACAAAAGCCACAGCTGAGCCGCAGTGCCTCAGCGAACCAAACAATGCAAGCCATACAAGCTGCAGCCTCTCGTGGCCATGTCACAAGGTCTGTGTGGTCTGCCAGCCCTGAGGGCGATGCCAGGCTGGCAGAAAACTTTGTCTCTAATAGAGGAGGCCTGTAAGCCCCAAGCTGCGAAGCCAGCCTTGCAGCTAAGCGTTGGCTTGGCAGTGTTGCCGGGCTGGGGAGTCATCCAAGATGTGAAGAGGCCATTGCCAATGTAGTGACTACAATGACTGAACATGTACGAGAGGTATGTCCGACACTAAGCTAGTGTCCGACACAGCTGAGCTGACATGCTTCAACCATGCTTGCCCTCCCTCCCTTGCCTGCTCCATTCAAGGCTGCTCCCAGCTGTACACACCTGAAGTTTGCATCCTCCCAGATGTCTCCACGTATCTTGGCAGCGACTCTGCCACCCAAGCTGGGGATGCGCTGACCCGATATAGACTTTTGCTGATCTTCAGGAACGTGACTTTGCTCCTCAGGGCTGCCAACCACTGCCTCAGCATCAGCTGCGCAGCCTGCCTGGTCAGGGCTTGCAGTGGTGCCCTGACCTGCTGCCTCTAAAGCCGACATTGTGCTGTGATCAGCTGAGGGGGGGCTATTCAACGAGGCACTACTTTTCTGGATGGACTTCCCTAAGGCAGCAGCCTTAGCCGATGAGGAGGAGGATGGGGACTGAGGGCGGCTGGGAGAGCCATTACCACCCTGCCTTGCAGCCTCAGACGTGAGGGGAGGGCGATGGAAGAAGGTGTAGAAGATGAAGATGCAAACTGCTGCGCCGTAGTTGGCCAACATGACAGACAGCAGCCATCTGCACACAGCAAAGTGACAGATGACAAACCAATTTGATGACAAACTTTGTCCCATGATGATTGCGCAAGTGCATTCAAGGCATTCAGTGAATGCTGTCAGTGCATAGCCTTGGTTTGTGCAATGCAGCAATGCATCAGGCTTCAAAGTGAGGAGTCAGATTTTTGCCGTGGCAGGGCGTCCAAGCGTCACAACTCACATGTGCGCCTCCAGAATACGCAGTGCTGCCCTCAGCACAATGACGCTCATCGTGTAGCTGCCAATCACGAACCCCAGCAGCAGCAGGCCCAAATCGACAGCACCACCTGGCGCCACCACACCGCAGGTCTGACAACCACACCCTTTGACCCTGGCGCTGGTGGGGAGAGGTTGGACAGCAGCGCCAGCTTGACTGTGTGGCCTACGAGAGCTGAGAGGCCCATGACCTTGAAATAGTACCAGGCATCCTCAAGATGGCCGTCTGCATAGACGCCAGAGAAGGATTCGAGGCCCTTGCGGGGGATGATGATAATGTCACCAAAGGCGTTGTCATGGATGGCACTGGGCAGCACTGCAGGGGCCCAGACAATGGCTGCGACTAGGAGGGCGGCAGAGGTGGTGACAGTGACTGTGTAGAGCCTGCAAGCGGTGACAAGTCGAGCAGGTGAAAGGAAGGATATATACCTCTAGCAGAAGCAAGGGCGAGGCCAACAGAACAGCCATGAGCAACATGCAACTGCCTTAAAATCATCCGCACCGTGCATGATGGGCTGTGTACTGTGCGGTATAGGCTGTTGCGTCACTGAACCGGCCACAAGCACACAGTTCTGGTCCTACTCACCTGCTGTAACCAGAGGGGTTGTTCAGGTTGCTGAGTGTGTCGTGAAACATTCTGTGAAACATGGCGAGCCTGCCACCATCACCCAAATCGGCTGCCGGTCGATCATTTGTACATTTCACCTGCCCGTCCTGACTTGGGCCTGAGGTGGTAGCCTGGGACTTCCTGCACCCAGTATGATGGGGCAAGCAGCAAGCAGCCACAGTCACAGATTTTTGATTCAGCAGACCATGGAAGGAGATCATGAAAGCAGTGAGGGCCGCCTGACCAAGCCATGCCCCCGCACGAATGCACTCCACATTCGCATGAATGGTGGCACACCAGCAACAGTGCAGACACCATTCCCCAGCAAACTTGGAAGCCACGGGCAGCACATACTATGAGTGGTTGAGTCAACCTCAACAGCTGCAATGCAGACGCAAGAGTGGCAACGGTGCATGCCGCATTTCAATGGCATTGACAGCTGTTGTCACCCAGCACGGCATCATGCATTGTGCGGCGTGCCGCTAGCGCATCACATGGCAATGTCTGGCAACACCTTGAAAGAACTCTCCAGAGAGTTCTCGAGAGAACCTGCATGATGTTCGGCTCTGTTAACTGCTAGCTGCGCAAAGCTGGATGCATGTGAGAGGTGTCATTCCTGCAGGTCCTCACCGTGGTATGGCACCAGGATGGAAGCATGTGTGATGTTGCCCACCAGGCAAGGACCGCAATGCAAGATCTCTCCAGCGGCTGGGCTTACTGGTCAACCAACATCAAGCAAGGACCGCAATGCAAGAACTCTCCAGCGGCTGGGCTTACTGGTCAACCAACATCAAGATCAGGGCTCACCGTCGCTTGAATGTCTGCATCCTCTTGTCGATCACCTTGTACACTTGGAACCCCTTGCCGCATGCAGCAGCTACAAACTCAGGAATGATACAGGCACAAGTGACGATAAGCATCATCACCATTGCACCTAGACACATGGCCTGCGCTGACCATAACAAGTTGCTCTCGCAGACATCTTCCCGATCATCACTGACCACAAGGCTCACGCGTACAATCATGTCTGCATCTTCCGCCGTGAAGCAGTTGTGAATGTACACCACGATCTTCGCGTAGAGTTTCCTGCCACACTCCAGACGGCTTCGGTTGCCGTCAAAACCAGGAAGCGTGACATTTGTGGAATGGAGCTCCTGAAGCTGCCGCTTGCAGACGTCCAGGGAGTTGCTTGCGCTCACAGCTTGTGCAGAGGGCGCTGGCGCAAATTGAGTATCATGCTTGGGCCACCCCACAAGCTGTTTGTATCCCTCTGCAATGCTGACGTCATCTCGGGCTTGGTCTCATTGAGTCTCAGCAGTGAGCGGATGGTGACCTCGGGCATGTGGTAGGTGCTGTTGCTGATCCTATACTGCTTCTGCCCTTCAAACTCTGCTGCCGCTTTGGAGGCCTGCCCCAGAGGAGTGCAGTTACGAGCTAAAAGAGTGAGAAGCTCCTCCTCACTGTATGTGAGATTGAGATGCCGGAGGAACCGGATGGCGGGATTGGTGAGTCGGTAAACCCCAGCAGGCACCCGATTCTGTCGGAAGGCGGCTGCTAGGAGGCCGTTCCTGTTGCACTGGTCTTCTGTTGGCCAGGAGGAGATGGGGTCAGGAAGAAAGGGGGCAGGGCCGCCGGTGGAGAGGCGTGTGCGGGGCGTGGCTGACAGGATAACCTGCATCAGCGGCAGCAGCAGAGGCAGCTTTGATGGCTGACAAGGCAGGAAAGTCACTTTACTAGTAGTGCATTGTGATCTGAGTGTACATAGCATGTCGCACCAGCCTCCTTTGCCTCTAAGCTTGCACTTATAAGGGCGGCGAGATACTAGCCTGCGGCCTGTTAGCCAGCCTGCGCCTGCCGCAGCTTGACCTGGTGCATTGTGAGACTCTGCTGTTGAACCGCTGTGCTGGCGTGCACTGCAGGTACCCGCTGACTGACCTTGGTGACTGCTGACGCATCGCAACCCCACTTGGCAAAGAAGCTGTTGCTAAGCTAAGGGTCACGATTGATGAAGTCAGAAGGGCCAGGATCCAACTGGCACAGAGCATCACCCTTCCTGTCAGTCAACTGTTTATGCATGCACAGTGCCCCAGGCACTATGACAGACAGTCCTGCCGCAAACCTCCCTCACCCACCTCAAATCTTGAAGTGGGTGGTGCCTCCAGGATTGCCATGCGGCCACTGCCACTCGGCACGATGACAGTAGCCATCCGTTCCCTCCACTCCGCCTCAGCTGCATGCCTGAAAACCCACCGCCGTGCCGTGTCCTTTAGAGACTCGACCGATTCAGTCGCGGCTGACAGGCCCTTGGCAATGAACCCCTCCTGCAGCTGTGCGCTTGCACAATGCAGCACAAAGAACGGGTGAGGCGAGGCGATCAACAGGCGGTTGCTTGCAGTGGGGGCACTTCTGGACATGGCAGATGCCATCTGCATTGAGCAGATGCTGCCAGTGGCAGCATGTCCTCTAATGGACCCCCTGGGGAGGTGCTGCTGCTGGTGCTGATGCTGTTGGTTGCATGCAGATGAGTTGTCACTGTGCTGCCTTGCACGCACTCAAATCAGACAAGGCATGGAGCGAAAGGCACATCATGTGGTCCTTCACTGCTGTGTGAAACATTGTGGCTATCCAAGCATTGGCGTTGGACAGTCTCATGCATGAAGACAATGCATTGTCAAGGAACGCACCTGGCGATGCTGCACACTGGCAATGGTGCTGCTTGGCATAGGCTGCAGCTGATCCGGCTCTTGAACAGCCATCCCAGGCGCCCTGCCTGCGAAGGCACCTAGCGAAACATAGGCGAACCAGAGCAGCAGGACCAAAAGTGCCCTGCTGGACATGCAGGCCTGCATGGTCGGGTTACAACTGCTTGCCCCGTGCACAAACAAGGTCTGATTAAAAGCAGACATCCTGGCTTGCATTCGTGAAATGAAACTGCTAACGTTGGACCGTCGGATGGTGGGTGGAAGGCCAGTTTCGCGAAACCTCGGACGGCGGGTATCGTCGACAAGTGAACCAAATTGCCGGACAGGCGCTGTGCACTGGACATTCGCGAGCGAAGCTGCACACAGCTTGGCAGTTCCGACCATCTATGCGCGTGTGTCGCTGCCTCGTGCCGACCTACCGATGGTGTCGGTCGTCTTCTTGAACGACTTTCAGGAGCACTTGACCGTGAAGGCGCATTGCTATATGATGCTGCATGCAGCCTGTCTGCGCAAGCACCTGGGCCAACCTCACTGGCGATAAGTGTACGCATGACTGCAGATGCCTGCTGTGCCTGTCAGCTTGTGCCGCGCAATGTCTGTGCACTACAGCGGGTTGCGTAGGAGTACAGGTCACCTTTGCCAGAAGGTGTACACATGAAGGTGTACGCATAAATTCATCGTGCTGCTCAGCCTGACTCAGGCTCTGAGTGCGCTGGCCAATGGCATGGCAGAACACTTGAACGTGATTCGATCGACTGTCATGATTGTTGACCTGTTGATGCTGCACCACCTGCTTTGCATAGTCTCACAAGGGGAAATCAAGCCACCTTCCAAACCAGCACGCATTCATACTCTTACACACTGTTCAGCAGTACAAGCCAAAGCGCACAGCACAAGCAAACACACTCACAAAGAAGAGAACAAGGTCAATGGCAGCTGCTGCACCCCGGGTGCACACGTGAAGTGTGAACAACACATGTCACACACACAGACATCCGACACACCGCAGTGGATGCCACATCTGCACAAAACCCTGTGAGGGCACCACGAATGTACCCCAACAACAAAGCTGTCTGCACCTCACTCCTGCTTACCAGCCTCGCCCTTCTCCACCTGTGACAGCTTCTTGCCCAAACCCTGCTGCTCTTGCTGCACACTCTCCTGTCCCTGCCCCTTGCCATGCTCCCCAGACTCTCCCTTTTCTGACTCCCTCTCCTCATCTTCCTCTTCCTCTTCCAGCTCCTCCTGCATCTTCCTGAGTATGTCTGCCTCAGCTTCTGCCTCAACGTCCCTCTGGCTGATGGCAAGGTAGGCACCCTCAAGCTTCACTGAAGCCACAAAGGAGATGTATGGACCGTCCAACAGCTACGGAAGCAGCAGCAACACACAGCGCGTGCAAATGTCACATGCATGTAACACAGATAGAGCTTCTCAGTAATTGCTCGAAACAAAAGCTAGACCTGAAGGTGGTACAACGGCAGCATGCATGGTATGGGCTTGGACATCAATGCATCGTGGACCAATTTTGGCACCTGAAAGCAAACGAGAGGTGTTGGCAGCAGGAGTTGTTCCGATACCAATGTACATCACAATCTTTGGTCAACAATGACTACTAGTAGTACTAGCTAACAGCACTGGGTCCATGAACCCACATTATCCTGCAGCAACAGCTGGCTAGCGTCGTGCGCAAGTCAACTCAAGCAGTGCTGTGGCCGTTGATTCAAGCTGTGCATGTGCCACTACCCACCGTGAGAAAGCCCATGAGGCACCTGTCCAGTGCTGCAACAGCAAAGAGCATGATGGACACAATGGCTAGCACCACACGCCAGGTGGCGTACAGGGTGCCCAGCACCATGTAGGTGAACTGGAACATCAGGTAGAACGTCATCCAGGAACCTGCAGCATGGGGCGAATTCAGTGTGTGTTGAGGGTGCAAGTGCTCTCAAGCTGTGAACCTGTGCAGGATACTAACCAAGCGTCAGATGCATTGAGCCACTTGTGTGAGCAACCACAAGCTGTAGCCATCTAGACACACACCACTGCTGGTGCATGATTGCTTTGATTGTGGTTGTACAGCGCAAGTTCATGCATGCTTTGAAGCAAGACTCTGGTCAGCGGCAGGTGACTCGGCAATGTATGCGGTGCAAAATGTACTACAGCACGGTGCTGCAGGGGAGCACTGCATTGTTGTGCATCCATGCACCTGGGCCGCCGTTGCAGCTGTCACAGCTTGAAGGCAGTTTCACCCAATGTAATGCTGTCACATCATTGATTGCCTCATTGAGGTTGGCAACCATAGCCACCGCATTGCAGCTTGCAAACCGCACACCCTGCAGTGCCACGTCCCATGCTCACCTCTGTGCCTGATGTTAGTGCCATCTGACAGCAGCCTTGATCCAATGAGCCTTTTGACCACGAACATGTTGAACAACACGATAACGAGGAGTGTAACCACTGGGACCCACAACCTGCATTAGAACAATCAAAGTCGTTGGCACCTAGCAAGAAATGGCAAGGCACAGTCCGATTCATCACATGCATGGTGTGCATCTTTGCACTGACAGCAGCATACCAGCCTCCTGCTTTGGGAGCAACTTGTTATGTATTCTGTAAAGCAGTACTACACAGCATGCTAGCATGCAGAGGGTAGGACTCCGTCCCCCACCACCTGTTAGAGTGTGCTGCAATGACAGCGGCTGTCGGTGCTTGGGCATGCCATGCCACACTTCAGGTGTGGCACGAACACATGCCACGGCGCCCCAGATCCTGCCTGCATAGTCACCCACCTGCTCTCCCATGTGACTCTCCACACCACTGGATGGCATATCAGCGTGAACACTAACGTCAGCGCCAAGCCAATGATGCGAATCTGGATCCTGCACAAAAGCAGCAAGGTGGGTGAAGAGTGGTCAGAACTGCAGCGCGACCACACCAAAATATGGCATCAGACCAAAAACAGTCAGCGGCTCATGAGCAGCTTCTATTCGCGCCGCTGACTCAAGAGCCATGTGATGGATGCCAGTCACTCAGTGACAGCTGTGTGACTTGTGTTGATCAGGCTAGCCTGTGCTGCGTGACGCACGCACCACATGACGCTGGCCATCACACTCAACAGGGCAGTGGACGCGCCAATGCCAAAGCGGGCCATGTCAACCTGCAGTGCAAGACAACTTGTACATATGTCAAACTTCCTGGAGCCACTCAATGCCGCACACATTAGTCTGTAGGCATGAATTCACGCCTACAAAGTGAGCTCACTACAGGAATACTGGGCCATGCATTGCACTCAGTGCTGCAGGTGCGCTCAGTACACTCCGCGGCAGACCGCACACCTGCCTCGAGCCTCTGGATGTCCTGAGCGATTGAGACACACAGGCTGTCCTCCTGGTCTCTCTTCAAAGTTTCCAAACTGTTGGTGAAGCCCAGAGCATCCTTCACATGACCAATCACCAAGTCGCTCCTGTGCAGTTGCTGCACCCTGCCACCGCCAGAAGAGCCAGTGCTGTGCAGGGGGTATGCTGTGAGCTCCTGTGGGGACTTGCTGCTGCTTGGCAGGCCGTGGACGGTATGCGCCTTGCCAGACAGAGCGTGCTCTGGCATGTGCAGAGTGCGCATCGGCATAATGACGGTGTGACAGCCACTGAAGCTCCCTCTGTGCCTCATGCGGCTGCTAGGGAGATCTGGGTCGGATTCAAAAGGGCTGGACCGCTCAGATTCGTTGCTGTTGCCACTCTGACGCAGCTCCTGGATCGGATCCTCGTTGCTGCTGCTGGCGGGGCGCAAGGTTGACATGACGCGCGCGAGCATGCGGGCGCCTGTGCTTTGACGGTTGGCGAGTGTGTCAACCATGTCGTCTTGTTCTACTGGTGACTTGCGCATGTAGACTTGGAAGAGCAGCACGCGCTTGAAGGTCTTCACGATTTGGTACAGGGACAGGAGGGCAAACAGGACTGCGGTGGTGTAGCCAAGCCAACGCCCCGCCTGAGAAGCGGGACAGTGAAACCATACCAAACACACAGTATTTGGTTTGCTATGGTTGTGAGGTGAACTGGTTTTTACATGTGTGTGCTGCTGTGCCACGTACTGCAGTACAATACGGCACTGGGATTCCAGCCAGCTTGCGATAATGCGCCAGACAGGGCTGTGCATGCATTCAATGCTGACCCCAGGCTCGATGACGGTTCGCTGTTTTGAACATGCAGCAACAAGCTGTCATACTGAGTTTGATGACACACCTGCTCAGCTTTGTAAAGTGCATTCTTCGCCACTGCTTGCACTGCGTCCAACCCATCTGCAGCTTTTTTCGCATCCCTCGTACTGTGCACAGAACAGAGAGCAGGGTCCAGCACACATGAAGTCTGTTATAACTAATCAGCCTGAGCTTTTACAGCCTTGCTTCAGCGGTTGCAGTTGCATGTTCATGCAAGCCAGCACAGGCATATGTGCCAATTCAAGCCGTACGCGCAGGCTGTAAGCACACCTCTGTATGCATGCATGCATGCATGCATTCATGCATTGATGCGCAGCCACATTCAAACGCACCTGTTGTCCAGCACAGTGTCAAACTTCTCGACCCACTTCAGCAACCTGGTGAAGTTGGCCCTGCAGGAATGAACACATCTTCAGCTCCCACAAAGAAGCAGAGATGCCGCCCACCAGCTGCTGACCGGTGCCAAGGTAAATCGGGGCATACTATGGTGACCATAGTATGGTCGTACCATCCTTGGGGTTCACTGCAGCTTCAGCCTGAACTTACTAAGTTAGTACCCCTGTGCTGCAGGCCGGCCTCAGCCTGCCTTGCCTGAATGTGCACCATCCGGTTCCAGCATAGCGTGTGCTTGCATGAGCTTACTTGATCACTCACAAGGCTGCCATGTCCCAAAATGATTTCATGCACCGCATGATAAGACTCATGCCGCGTAGTTGGCAACCCCTCCCTTACCCCTCCCAAAATCATCAAGAAAACTGAAGACTTGGCTCAAGCAGATTGCTGTGTACACATGTGTGCACTGCTGCGGAGCCTGCACACTCACCCATCCGGGCCGACCTTTTCCTTGATGCTGTCCAGATTCGCATTCAGAAGCAATGCTGTCTGTTGGGCAATCCTGGCAGCCTCTTTGCCGCTTGACAGCAGGTCCTGAACCTGCAGCACATAAAACCCACAGAAAGGCACAATTATACACTGTATGTGTGGGCCACACCATGTGCATGTAATGCCTCACAGGCAACGGGGGTTGGTGCCGAGGGCAGCTGATGGGGCTGCCAGCCACCTGTTGGTGAAGCAGTCTGCTAGCGTAAACGGACACTAGTCGAGTGACTTGCAGCATGCTAAGTGCAGCTGCAGTAAATGCACCCAAGTGTAGCGGCAGCAACTCAGCATTTGGCCCACACCTGCATCTGCAGCTCTGACACAGGCGTTGTGAATGGGATGACCCCACCAGAGCAGGTAGCCGGGTCCTGGAGGCAGTCGACCACCAAGCCAGTCCTGCACACTGCAGCACAGCACCGTGGAATGCAGCAACGTTCAACAATGCTGTTGGCAGCATTCCGTCTCTTTGTAGAAGGCCGCACGCGCTGCTGCCTTTTGTGGGTTGTATGGGCATCAAGTTCTCCACACCTGAGGCTGCTAGTATTGTTTTGGCTCATACAGCTAGCTGACAGCTGCTGGATATGATTGTCGGCAGCATGCTTGCATGAGTGCGCAGTCAACCCGTCAGGGCACGCTCCACAACAGCGTACAAAATTTGAGATAGTGACAACCAATGAGCCTGACACAAGTCAGGCTTGCAGCCACATGGTCAACCCACGCACCTCCCGTAATCCACCAAAACACCACCAGCAGGATTGTGAGCCACACAGGGGTCAGCACCCAAGAGGAGTACCTGCAGCCATCGACAGCACATGTGACATGTCACACTTGCACACATGCCTCATAATGACAGCTGCCAGGCTCTCTGTAGTTGCGAGTTCAATCGAACTTAGCAGTCAGCCCTTGCATCTGGTACATGAGGTCAGGCTCTTCCAAGATTCTTGCATGCTGCAGTCTTATTGCACACACTCCCCAGCCTCTTCCCTGCCTGCCTGCACACACCTGAAGTTTTCATCCTCCCAGATGTCTCCACGTATCTTGGCGGCAAGGCTGCTGCTCACACTGCCAATGCGCTGCTGCAGGGCTTCCCCACGTTGCGCCAATGTTGGCTTCGGCTCCTTGGCTGTTGACTTCTGACCCTTGCCACCCAAGGGGCCCTGCGGCTCGCAGTCCTCCCCCACACCTCTCTCACTGCCAGCAGAACCATCTGCAGTTGCCTGATCTGGGCTTCCTGCAGTGTCCTTTGCTGCTGTAGCCTCAGGGATAGGGCTGGAAGCAGGTGGCATGGACGGGCTCATTTGGACACTGCGGCCTTTCAGGGACCTCATTCTGAAGGATGCAGCAGCCTTGAGAGACAGGGAGGAAGGTGGCTGGGGAGGGGACCTCGAGCCACTTGCTGCACTGTTGGCGGCTTCAGAAGTGAGTGGAGGGGGGCATCGGAAGGTGTGGTGGATGTAGAAGCCGACTGCGGTTACGAAGTTGGCCAGCATGACAACAAGCAGGTACCTGCACACAAACAGCAAGGAGGCAATGCATCCATCGATGGATATCCTGTATATGCTTGGTGGCCAACAGTCCTGTACCTTGCGCAAAGTTTTGCGCATGCGCAACAACTCTGTCAGTGTGCAATGATCATCATTACAGTGAAATGGCGGATGAGGGCATTCATCAGACAGGCTGCGCATTGGCGCATCTAGATCTGTATGGGTTCACCAGCAGATGCCTACAGGAGATGAATAATGATAAACCTGGAAAACCCTACAGAGCTTCTGAGATGATCTCACCAATGTGCCGGCAGAATCTCCAAGGCATTGTTCAGCACAAGGAAGCTAACGGTGTAGCTGCCGATCACAAACGCCAGCAGCAGCAGCCCCACGACAGACAGCACCACCTGGCGCCACCACACCGCAGGGCTGACAACCACACCCTTGGAGCCTGGCGCTGGCGGTGAGAGGTTGGACAGCAGCGCCAGCTTGACTGTGTGACCCATGAGGGCTGAGAGGCCCATGACCTTGAGGTAGTACAATGCGTCCTGGATGAGCTTACTTTCTTCTTTCCATGTGAGTTCACCCTTGCGTGGGATGATGATGATGATGTCGCTGAAGGCGCTGTCGTGGACGGCGCTGGGCTGGATGGAAGGGGCCCAGACGATGGCTGCGACCAGAAGGGCGACTGAGGTGGTGATAGCGACGGTGTACAGCCTGCAGGCAGCGCAGTGGTAAGCACAGCAGGGCGCGTGCGTACCACCATCAGCAGTCATAAAGCAGCAGGGTCGACGGTCATCATGACCCTCTAGCTGGTCCAGCTGCTGCTTGCAGATCACACCCAATGTGACCAGCTGTTACAAATCGCGCACGTCACTCAAGCTGAAACAATGCAGGTAGTCAAGTTTTGGTTGGTCTGCTGCCACTGGAATGCAGGTGCACAACCAGGTCAGCGCGGGCACCACCTGCATGTGAAACATGGCCACAGATGACATGGGATACAGCACACTGCGACATGATTGCTGTCCGGCTGCCCTGTCACACTTACCTGCTGTATCCCGAGGGGTTGTTCAGGTTGCTCAGTGTGTCATGGAACATCCTGTAAAGCTCAGCCACGTCGCCGGTGCCCTCGATGAATGGTGCTGGCGCTTCACTTTCAAACTTGACGTGCCTGTCTTGCGCAGGCGGCGAGATTGCGGCCTGTGCATTCCTGTGACAGAACAGGCAAGTGAGCAGGCACACGGGAAACCTCAACAGCAGTCACCTAGTGAGTGTGTGGTTACCACGCTGCGGTGAAGGGTGCAACTTGCCGAGCAAGCAAACACTCTGCCAATGATTGATGGTGGATCACCAGTTACACGAAGGTGAGGCACCAGCCTGACAGGCAGCATGCAGCACACAATTCCCCACGGCAGCGTGCCAATGCACTGCATTTATGATAAATCACTGCAACTGCCCTACAAGTCAGCCAGTAGTCAGCCGGAGTGACTGGTAACATGGCTGCTTCTATAGAGCAGCTGGTGGTGAATGCATACTACTGTCGGTGCATATCCCCCAGTGACAACAACACAAGACACCAGCCTGACAGGCGGCGTGCAGCACACAATCCCCCATAACAGCATGCAAATGCACGTTCTGCAACTGCCTGGCAGTGGTGCCCCACAAGCCAGCCGGGACTGAAAGGTACAGAGCTGCTTCATGAAAGGATACTACGGTAATATGTATGCCATACACCTGTTGAACAGAAAGGTGGGCCCCTAGCGGGGAAACTGGTGAAGCTCACCCCTTCTTCTTGTTCTTCTTTGCCTGTGCCCTCTTGTACTTATCGTACATCCTGGAGGCCTTGGCAAATCCTGCAACCAGCAGCTCAGGGAGGATGCATGCCCCAGCCACCAGCGCCATCATAAATATCCCAGACACACACATGACCTGTACCGTCCACAGCATGTTTGTCTCGCAGATGCCGCCCTCCCGTTTCTCTGTATCGATGCTCACGCGCACGAGCATGTCTGTGAACCCGTCTGTAAAGCAGTTGTGGACATACACCACGATCTGGGAGACGGTTTCGGTGCCACACTCAGTGCGGCTGGTGGCGCCATTGAACCCTGGCAAAGTGACGTTGGTGGTTTGAAGTTCCTCGCGCTGCCTTTCGCAGGTGGCCAGGGAGCTGCTTGTGCTGAGGGCTTGTAGTGAGGGCGTTGGCGCAAACTTGGTACCTCGCTTCGGCCACCCCACAAGCTGCTTATAACCCTCTGGCATAACAGATCCTAGGGCATCATTACGGCTGGGCTTGGTGCGGTTGACGGTCAACAGAGCGTCGACAGTGCCCTCTGGCAGGTTGTAGGTGATGTTACCAACCCAGCGCTGCCTCTTCTCGTCTTCGGCTGCTGCTGTCTTGTTGAGGTCCTGAGCTGAACTGCGGTCGCAGCCGTGTGTCAGCCGGGTTAAGAGATTGTGATCGTCACGTGAGCCTGTGCGGCGCCTAGCGAACCGAACGGCAGGATTGGCCATTCGGGTGACGGCTTCAGGCACCCGGTCACGTCTGAAGGCAGCTGCCAGGAGGCCGTACCTATTGCATTGGCCGTCTGTTGGCCAGGCAGAGATGGGGTCAGGCAGGAAGGGTGTTGGGCCACCTGAGGTAAGGTAGGTTTTGGGTGAGGCTGAAAGAACCACCTGCAACAGCAGATCAGCAGCGGCATGACAGCAGAATAGCAGCGGCATGTCCTTTGCCTTTCAGGTGATGCCCTCAAAGTCTGACAAACCGCTGTGTTGCACACGAGTGGGGGTTCCAACCCACAGCATAGCTGCATGATGCCGGGTCTTCTGTGTGTAAACCGATCACACGAGCCTTGTTCTGGCCCACAGATGCCAGCTAGCAGGGTATCATACCCTTCGGAAGGCAATGTGCATGCCGCATGGCATGACTGTTGATACAGCGCATTGAAGGGCATGGCTGATGCTGAGGCCCTGTACCCCAGGCCAAAAAAGCAGATACAGATGCAGCCAATGCACACTTGATGCCATGTGCAGAATGCAGGAGTGCATGCATGTATGCGCACCGTCCCAGCCTGGGCTGCAGGCATGGTGGCACCTCACCCCCTGTGAAAATCCCGGAAGGCATGCAGCATGCAACACGCATTGCGGCCGCACCTTGAACCTTGCAGAGGCCGGTGACTCCAGGATCAACATGCGCCCATCGCCACTTGGGACGATGACGGTGGTGGTCTCCTTCCATTTCTCGGCAGCACCCTTCTTGATGGCATATTGGCGGGTCTTCTGCTTGAGAGACTCGTCTGACAGGGTACCTCCAGCAAACCCCTCCAGCAACTGCATGGGTGCAATGTCGTCAAAATGCACAAGACAATCAGAGGGTGCCACAAAGTTGCATGGTGATGGCATATTTAAATTTGCCAGCAACATTGCTGGCAACACAGGGGCAGCATGCCTTCAAAAAGAGTCCGCACACACGGCACTGCCGCATGATGCTGTTGCCAGCACCAGTGGTGCTGCTGGGGCTGCTGGCGCACCTGACGATGCTGCATGCTGGTCATGGTGCCTGCTGAAGAGGGCTGCTGCGGACCAGGTGCTTGAACAGCTGCTCCATGTGCCCTGCCTGTCCAAACACTTAGCCACACACAGACGAACCCAAGCAGCAGCATGAGTCTCTTGCCAGGCATGCTGATCCTTTTGGAGGGCGACCAAGTGATGAGTCGACACTCCCACTTTGCGTACATATCGTTCCATTGCAACCATCCTGCATTGATAGCAACATGCATACTTTGGACTCCAAACTGGCGATGTTGGATGGAAGGTCGGTCCCACCCTAGGATGGTGAGCAAGCATGCCAGCAATTCGTACTGCAGCACCCCGTTGTACCAAATTGATCGACGAAGACTGCGACGAAGCATGATTCCATTCTGGGCGGCGTGCACTGGTGACGACAATGCAGAAAGCAGCAAGCACTGCGTACAAGTATGGCGACACGACAATCCCCGTTATCACAAAATTTACAGCTGTAAATTTGAGTGTAAACAATGGTGCACTTCGCGGGGCGCGCGTGTGCGCAAACGCTCAGGGCGTAAAGTCAACCGTCAACGCGTGTGTACTTACACGCAGCCGAGGCGTAATCAGGTTCTGTAACATACACGAAGATGGTTAAAAGCCGCGCATCTTTGGCTTTTTTGCAGGTTTCACACATCTTAGACCCAAGTCTTCAACGCAGCCCCAGAAGACTTCTGGCGAAATCGAAACAGTTTGCTCGGACATCTTCAGGTGAGCGCTGGTTGCCTGCGGCCATCAACTTCCCCCTCCATTTGCCCTCTTCACAACAGAGCGAGGTAATACCTCTCCCAGCGCTTGCCGCAAGCAAGTTGCATCCCTATTCCGAAGCGCGGTGCGACGCCAGTTTCGTCCTGCTGTGTCTTTTGTCTCACACAGCGTGCTTCATGTCTCAACCTCATGCAGGCCCCGAGTGCTCACTCATGATGAACCGCCGTATCTGTATCCTGGGGGCAGCATTGCTGCTGCTGACTGTGGCCACAGCCAGCGCTGACGCGAGGCACGCAGACCCTGGACGCCGCCTGCTGGAAGTGGTGCTGAATCCAACCAAACCCTGTTCCTACCAGTGTGGCATGAACCTGGCAAATCCTGCTCAAGGCCCCAACCCGTACTCCTGTCTGAGTTGCGGCTTCAAGTCTGTTGCGCACTGCATGAAATGTTCCTCATGCAAGAAAGTTTGGACAGGCCTTGGGGGCAATTATGCTGGCCATCCAAACAAGGACGTGCAGCTGGGTTCATACTGCGCCAGCCTCGGGTGTTACCTGTTGCTCGATTCACGGGACTATGATTGCTGAACACTAACCACGCGGTTGACACACCAGATGAGTGCTCTCAGCTGGGCTGTTGGGTCCAGCTTCGGCCAAGGTGCCTGACGATGGCGTGCACCACTCAGCACTGTCCATGGTAACCCTTCTGACAGGTGAAGCTATCAGGCATACCTGACAGGACATGCCACCGGGGGCCCCACCTTGAACGCCTAGATGTGCATCATGCGCTTGAAGCGAATACCCACCAAGACTTATTGGACATTGCTGGCTGTCACAATCTTGTGGCATGAGGCCTTCAAGTTGAACACATGCGAAGTTGATTACTTGCTGCCTGTGCATTTTATTGGTTACTTGCTGCTGGTGTATATAATTGGCAGTTGCTGTTGGGGTCCCAAGCCTGCTTATGAGAGTTGCCAATATCATCAGCAGGTCTTGCTGAGTTGTTTACTTGTAGTTGGTTGCCGTTTTCCTGACACTGTCTAGACAAACCTGGCTGACATATCTGGATGGCAAGGTCAGTACAGGTTACGTAACATGTCAGCAGTTGAGGCAGCATACGTGTTGTTGAGCTCGATGAGCTGTGAGAACTTTTTCTGTGATGCCAACATTGACCCGTCAAGATGCCTGTCGTTGACACCGCAGTTGGTCTGATTCTGCATCAGGCTGAGGTGTGCCACAACAATATGGTGGTGTTCCGTCCAGGCCGCGGTGTGGTACTCCAGCTTCTTGCCTTGGTCACTGACAGCGTTGACTATGGCAGCAAAGAAAATTAGTATGTTGTGGAATTGACGCTGCCAGGCTGGAGACTCAACAAGCCATGCAAGGCTGCAAGGTAAAACAATACAGTCACCACGTACAGTTTCATCAGGAGCCTCATATAGCTTAGCTTGTCACATAAAGCAACACACACAACATACCACACAAGTACATGCCGTCTGCGAAGCTCATCTCATGCAAGACTTCATACAAAACCAGCTATGGGTCAGTGATGCTGCTCTGAGGCAAGCTTCCGTCACCTGGTTGGCTTGCCAGAAAGAACACAAGTCTGACAATCCACATGCACAGCATCTGCTCGCCTCGTTAGCCACAGCGGCTCTCAGCTCCAAAACTGATTTGGCTGCTCTTCTCACAACCTTGCTCTGGGTGATGTGGCTGGTAGGCTTGGTGGCGGCAAGCAACTGGTCGGAAGCCCAAGGGGGGGGGGGGGGGGCGTGACTGGGTGGCTGGTCATCACCATGACCTGGTCAAGACACTGCATGTCCGGCCTCTGCCATTAGTGAAAAACTTGAAGGTGACTGCATCTTGGCTGGTTCTAGTGGAACGCTGTGTCACCCCCAGCCGTACCTCCCAATTGGGTGCAAGCCTTGAAGGGATGGGGTACCCCACCGTGGGGTGGGGTGCCATTCACAGTTGGAGGTCCAGCTGGGGTTACAGGGGCAGGTGATGCTATCTTGGTTGCAGATATGAGGTCTGGTCGCATCCTAAGGGCAACCCGGCAACTGACAGGCCTTGTCTTCGTCGGTTGAGAGAATGCAATATCGAATTCAAAGTGACAAACTTCGCGCAGAAACAGCTAACAAGCAGAACCCGAGCTATGCAGGAGCTAACAACACCATTAGGCAGCCGTGCTTATCCATTTTGAGTTTGCTGTTGAACTTGGAGTTTGGATCATCTTGATGTAGTTCGGCACAACAGCGTCGACGGCTCTAGGTTCTGCCCCGTTTGTGTGTAAAAGTTGCTTGTAGCCGATGGTCATTGACGGTAGCTAGCTGTGGCCAGCATCAGAACAACCTTGTTCAAACAGCAGCTGCTGCTCAGATGCATGGCTTCGCCCTTGATCCCGACCTGGAGGAGAGCCCCATCAAATCAGCACCAACCCAGGACACCAGGTGGGCACCAACTTTCGCTTCTTATGCTGCAAGCTGGCTCCTCCAACACAAGCCACTGCACTGCTGGCCCTTTTCAGCCACTGCACTCAACATGATGTCACCGCTGGTATGTGCAGGGATCAGCCAGCCAGCAAACGCAGGAAAGTTGAGGCCTCAAATAGGCGATCAGGTAAGCCATGCTGACGTAGCTACAGCCGCTGAACGTAAGGCTTGGAAGCTGATGAACACAGCAGGGCCCGTTGTGGTTGCCACCGTCAAGTATTTTGGGCATCGGCAGCAGCATGACGTTTTGCGTATGCATGTTGTGTGTGCACCGTACAAAACTTATATCTAAGCTGGTATGCTGTGCTGCATTGTGCTGGGGTGTTGTCTGCACACACAACTGCCAACAAACAGGTGCTCATGTCCCCGAGCATGGGCGTGAAGCTGGAGCTGCAGGAGCAGGAGCAGCAGCAGGAGGAGGGGGAGAATCCGCTGGTGTGATCTTCTCTCCTGCAGCCCCAGTGCACAGCAACACCAGCACACCAAGGCTTCCGGACGCAGGCGCAGTTGCAGGCACAGCAGCTGCAGGCCAGCAGGCACACAAGACCGCGTCTGGTGCAGGGGCTGGCACTAGCGTAGGTCAGCAGCATAAGCAGACTGCTGCAGGGGCAGCAGAAGCAGCAGCGGCAGCAGGGGCTACATCCGATGACACAGCTGCAGCAGGGCAGTTGTCTGTTGATCAGCACCACAACGCTGTCAGCAGTGCAGCACATGGTGCCCCTGCCCCCAGCAGCGCATGGACACCCCCTGCAGGACAGCCCACGCCTGGTGCAGCAACGACAGCAACAGCAGGCAGAGACAGCAAGGCGGCCAAAGCCTCAGCAGCAGCAGTAGCTGAGGCCCCAGCAGCACTTGCAGCAGCACCAGCCTTGCAGTCTCAGCTTGGGGCCACAGGCGCTGTGCAGGTTCTGCTTGGCTCAGAGGCCAGCCAGCACGGCAGCGTGGCTGACAACACACCACAGCTGGCATTGGCAGCTGAGACAACAGACCTGGTTCCTGCTGCTGCAGCCGCAGCTGCTGCTGCAGCCGGCAGCTGTCAGCGCGCGCGGCAGCATGGGGTGCAGGACAGCCCTGTGCTGGACGGCGACCGTGCTGACTTGCCGCTGTCGCTGGCAGAAAGCGCCATAGCAGACAACTGCAGCAGGTATGCAGCGCCTGGGGCTCACTCCACCCCTGGTGCTGCTCCTGTCAACCTTGCCAGCGCTATCGCTGCTGCTGCTGCTGCCACGGCTTCTACCCCTGCAGCTGCAGCAGAGGGGCGCCAGGGGGCCCAGAACAGCAAGCAAGGCCTCAGTAAGGGCAAGGCAGCAGGGAGCAGCTTCAAGCAGGCAAAGCTGTCGTTTGGCGGCAGGCTACAGCCTGTGTCACCCTCAGAAAACAAGCCTTCAGCAGCAGCAGCAGCGACGGCAGCAGAATCAGGCCCCGGTGATGCAGTTGAGGCTGCAGCAGACAACCAGCAGGCTGGTACAACAGCAGCAGCTGATGAGGAACAAGCAGCAGCAGCAGCAGCAGGCAGCAGCAAGGCCGGTAGGAAGGCGGGAAAGAGGGGTGGGCCTAGCAAGCAACTGGAGGGCCAGCGTGACCTGTTTGGTGGGCTAGCGAAGCCGCCACAGTCGGCAGCACGGCAGGGCCGCAAACGCACTGCTGCTGCCGCTGCTGCTGCCACTGGCGCTACCGCTGTGGGGACAGCTGCAGATGCTGCAGGAGACGAGGCAGGACAGGCAGTGACGGAGCCTGCTGCACAGCAGGAGCCGCAGCCGCAGCAGCAGCAGCAGCAGCAGCAGCAGCAGCTAGTGCAAGAGCATGATGATGCTTGTGAAGGGCTTTCCAGCCCAGGAGACTTCCAGTCACCCCCGGCAGCAGCAGCAGCAGCAGCGGGCAGAGGAGGTCGGCGCAGGAAGGCTGCCGATGCTACAGGGGGAGCAGACGGCAGCAAGCCAGGCCGGGGGCGAGGCAGGGGCAGGGCGGGGAGCAGCAGGGGCCGCGGGCGCCGGGGCCCTGCTGCTGCTGGTGCTGATGATGTGGACATGCAGCTACCGGCAGCTGCCGGAGAGGCTGCTGCTGCAGGACAGCGGCCTGAGCAGCATGTAGTCACCATCGGCAGCGATGATGGCGGCAGGGAGCACTCAGAGCATCAGGAGGGTGCTGTCGCTGCAGGGGAGGTCACTCAAGCAGCAGCCGCAGCAGCAGCAGCAGTGGGCGTCCCAGGGGATGATTTTGTGATGCACCCAGTCCCGGACCCTGCCAAGACAGCAGCTGCAGCTGCGCATTTCAAGCAGCTCTTCTCATCAGCCAAGTCCTCAGCTAAAGGCCCTGCTGCTGCTCCTGCTGCTGCTGCTGCTGGTAGTGGCAGCGCTGTAGCAAGAAAAGGTCGTGCAGCTGCTGCTATTGCTGCTGGTGATGCGGCTGCTGATGCTGCTGCGGCTGGTCCTACTGCAGCTGTAAAGAAGACGCGTGGGGCTGGTACCAAGAAGCGCAAGCAGGAGGCAGCAGCACCAGCACCAGCAGAAGATGTTGCTGCTGATGGTACAGCGGCTGCTGGTGAGGATGTGGGCGACCAGACAGCAGCAGCAGCAGCAGCAGCAGCGGCGCCTGCGAAGGCGCCTGGCGCTGCTGCTCGCAAGAAGCCTGCTGCCAAGCGCCAGCGTGCGGGGACTCCTGCATCCGCTGCGCAGATCACTCCAGCAGCAGCAGCAGCAGGGGAAGAGGAGCCAGTCCCAAAACATCAGCAGGCAGCAGACAGTAACAGCAGCGGCAGCAGCAGTGACTCTGACAATGACGGCAGCAGCAGCAGAGACGGCTGCAGTGACACAGGCAGCAGTGATGGCGGCAGCAGCAGCAGCAGTGACGAAAGCGGGCTGGCGTCTGAGGGCGATTCAGACTGGGATGTGCCGAGGAGAAAGAAGGCAGCAGGGAGGGCATCAGCATCAGCAGCAGCGGCAGCCAGTAAGCCGCAGCGCAAGCCGCGGAGCACGTCTGCTGCCAAAGCTCGTGGCACACCGGCTGCAGCAGCAGCAGCAGCGGCAGCTGCTGGCAGTGGTGACGGTGGTGACGGCACTGCAGCAGATGCAGGACCTGCAGCAGTAGCTGCTGCAGAGGGCAGGCACACTCGCAGAGCGTCTGCTGGTGCTGCTGCTGCTGCTGGTGCCAAGGGCAGCAAGGGCCTACCATCAGCACAGAAACCCACCAAGCGGGGTGGGGCTGCAGCCAAGAAGCAGCAGCAACAGCAGCAGCAGCAGCAGCCCTTGTCGCCTGGGGCGGTCGTCGACCTGTGTGACTCTGACGAGGAACACCAGCAGCAGCAGCAGCAGAAACCGCACAGAGGCCGGCGTGCAAAGCAGCAGCTTGCAGGAGGGACCAAGGGAGGTGCAGCAGCTGCTGCTGCTGCTGCTGCTGCTGGACTTCCAGCAGATGCTGATGCTGATGGGGATGTTGTGGTTACCAAGGAGGTAGAGGCCATTGGCACAGATGGGGAGGCGGACACACCAACAGCAGCAGCAGCAGCAGCAGCGACAGCAGCAGCAGGTGGTGGTGATGGTGCAGTGGCAGCACCACCAGCAGCAGCAGGACCCCCTGCTGCTGCTGGAAGCAGCAAGGTCCCCGACATCTTCCTCAGTACGGCACAGCGCAAGGCCAAGAAAGCCCTCGAGCAGCAGCAGGAGCAGGAGCGGCAGCAGCAGCAGGCACTGCAGCAGCAGGAGCAGCAGCAGCAGCTGGCGGCGCAGCGGGAGAAGCAGGCAGCGGCAGCGATGGCAGGGGCTGGCAAGGCCGTTCATCCTTTCTTCATGCAGCAGCGGCAGCAGCAAGCAGCAGCACCGGGCTCCGTAGCCGGGACTGCGGATGGGCTGCAGCAGCAGCAGGCAGCTAGGCGGGTGCTGGCTCTGCCCATACCGCCAATACATATCACTCAGGCAGATGCAGCGACTCCTGATGCACCAGCAGCAGCAGCACAAGATGTACAGCAGCTGCAGTATGGAATCACAGTGCAAAGCTTGCTGCAGCAGCAGCAGCAGCAGCAGGGTGACGTGGCGCAGCAGCAGGTCCCGCAACAGGTGTCTGTTGCTGCTGCTGTGCAGTTCAGACAACGCGTTGGTGAGGGCGATGTAGGGCGCGCCACTGAGGACTGCAGGTGTTGGCAGTTTGGGGATGGTGCTGATGCAGGCAGCTTGCAGCAGCAGCAGCAGCATGACACCGGCACAACACCCACTCACCCTTTGCTTCAGGAGTATGCACAGCAGCTGCACAGTCAGGCAGCTGCGGCTGCTGCAGCAGCAGCTGGAGCGAGTGCCTCAGAGGGAGCTCTGTTTGATGTGCCTTTGCCGGAGGACCTCCTGTTGCAGCTGCAGCAGCAAGCTCAGCAGCTACAGGAGCTAGCAGCTAAGAACAGCTGCAAGCCAGGGGCGCTGCTTGCCCTGGCAGACGCAGCAGCAGCATCAACAGCTGCCGCCGCTACAGCAGCAGGGGGACCTTCAGGGCCGGTGGTGGACCTAACCACTGCTGCTGCTGCTGGGTTGGTGTCTGATGCTTCCAGCGCTGACAGCAGCATGCTATGGGCTGTCAAGTATGCTCCTGTCCTGGTGCAGCAGCTGTGCGGTAATGCAGCTGCTGCGACCGCATTCCAGACATTCCTGTCAGACTGGAAGGCCCTCATTCAGCAGCATGCAGCAGCAGCGGCAGCTGGCGGCAAGCAGCCTGGCCAAAGGGCGGCGGCTGGGGGAGCAGCTGAGTCGGATGCGGAGACTGAGAGCAGCTGGTTTCAGTTCACGCGGTCGGGGTGGGGCAGCAGTGCATGTGATGAGCCATCGGCAAGTGGGAGGTGAGGAGGCGGGGTCGGCTTGGTGCATTCGATACGTCCGCCATGCCTGCACCAGTCATGGCCCTTGACATGTGTGCTCTTCAATGCCTGGCTGGACAGGCGTAGCATAGTATACTACGTAGCTGCTTGCAAATCCCTTGTGACGGCCGTGTTTGCCTTCGCCGCCCACACTGCAGTTGCAAGTGCATGGCCTTGTTGGGCCCTGTCACTGGTCACTGGCCCTTTTAGCATGCCCGCACCACCTATGGCCCTGACGTTTGTGTTCTTCAGGACCTGGCGGGGTTAGTTGCGGCGTAGCTGTCTGCAAAACCTGTGCCGCATTCTCCTTGTCTTCCCCAAGCATGTAGTGAGAACTACCTGCGGACTCCCCCCCGCCCTCCCATCCTGCAGGTGCAAGTGCATGGCCCTGTTGGGCCCAGTGGGTAGTGGCAAGACTGCCCAGGTATATGCCGCAGCCCAGGAGCTGGGCTTTGGTGTGCTGGAGGTCAACCCCAGCATGGAGCGCACAGCAGGCCAGGTGGGGCGATTGAGCTGCGAGAGTTGCTGTGTTGTTAGCTGTGGGTACAACACATTCTGGGTGCCACCTTTTGGCATGGCTTGCAGGTCGAATTGTGAGTGCGAGCTCCAAGAGGGTTTGTTGCCAGTCTCGCCACGCACTTGTTGAGGGCACAGCAGGCCAAATGCGTGGCTGTGAGCTGGCTGCCACTATCCAACCTTGCATAATTGTAAAGCACCTTTGTGTGGTGCGAGCGTGTGCAAGGGTGGGGGGTCGGGGGACTCCATTTTGCGCTGTCCTTCCCGCCGTACTGTTGCTGGGCCAGTTGCAGCATTTTAGGTGCTTGAGTTCAGTAAATCAGCATCATTGACTTCAAGTCTGCAATCTTTCCGCCCTGCTGTGGCTGCTACCTGCTGCTGCTGCCTGCTGCTGCAGCTTCTGCGACTGGTGGGTGAGGCCACACAGTCACGCCGCCTGGCCACCGCAGCAGGCAGCGCCCCTCCGCCGCCAGCAGGGCCAACAGCAGCTGCCACTGCTGACAAGAAGCAGCCAGGTCCTGGCACCAAGCATGCAGCAGCCCTGGCACAGGATGAGGAGGGCAGGGCAGCACCAGCAGCACCCGCAGGCGGCAAAGCTGGCAGGGGACGGGGCAGGGGTGGCCGAGGTGGCGCCCGGGGAAGGGGCCGCAGCAGCCAGCAGCAGCAGCAGAAGGGCGGGTCGAAGAGAACCCGGAAGGGTGCAGCCCGTAACAAAGCAGGTGACGAGGCAGATGAAGTTACTTCTGAGCTGGCGGGATGCGGCAGCGAATCTCAGGAGGATTCGGAAGTGTTCATGCCGGCGGCGAAGCGACGCACACGCGGGCGGCAGCAGCAGCAGCAGCAGCTACGGCGGCTGGAAGAGGATAGTGGGACTGCCGCTGCCGCTGCTGCTGCTGGTGATGGCGCCCGGAATGGGAAGCAGCAGCCCTCCAAGCAGCCCGCAGCTGCAGGGACAGGGACCGCGCCACCCTCAGAAGCAGCAGCAGGGGCAGCGGACAGCGCCAGCAAGCCTTCTGCTGGCACAGAAGCTATGACCCTAGTGCTGTTCGACGAAGCTGATAGCTTACTAGAGTCAGACAGAGGCTTCCTAGCAGCGCTGCCAGGCCTTATCAGGGACAGCCGACGGCCGATAGTGCTGTGCCTGAATGAGGCCCGGTTGCCGTCTGTGTTGGCAGGGGTGGCGGCGGGGGTGCAGGTTCAGCAGGCAATGCTGCTGCGGCCGCAGTCGGGGGAGCTGCTTCGGCTGCTGGTGCTGGTGTTGGCGGCCGAGGGGAGAAGAGGTTTTGGGCTGCAGCAAGTGCAGGAGGTGATGGCAGCACATGTAAGTGGATACATCAAATGGCAGGTGGTGGGTGTAAGGCATGCTAGTGGTTTGTCAAGAGGTGCTGCTTGTGCTAGCCTTCTCTGTGGGGTAGCTCTTTGGGGTTTGGGATGGGCCGTTCCGTACTGCTGCGGCTGCTGGTGGTGGTGTTGGCGGCCGAGGGGCGCCGAGGTTCTGGACTGCAGCAAGTGCAGGAGGTGATGGCAGCACATGTAAGTGGATGAGGGGTCGGCGGGGGCGGGGGCGGGGGGGGGGGGGGGTGCTGGTGGTTGAATGAAATGCTGCTTGTGCTAGCCTTCTCTGAGGGTCAGAGTCTTTGGTGGAAGCTCTTTGGGTTTGAAGATGGGTTAAGCGAGCTGCTACAGCTGCTCGTGCTGGTGTTGGCGGCCGAGGGGCGGCGCGGCTTTGGGCTGCAGCAAGTGCAGGAGGTGATGGCTGCACATGTACGTGTACATAGGGGTCGGCGGGGGGGTTGGGGCATGCTTGTGCTTGCGCTAGCTTTGTCTTTTGGAGTGGGGGATCTGGGCTTTCAAATGGGGTTTGCGCTGCTACAGCTGCCGGTTGCTGATGTTTGCGGCTGTGCGGTGGCGGGGCTGTGAGCGGGCAGCAAGTTCAAGGAATGATGGGTGCACATGCAAGTCAGTTTTGGAGGAGGGGTGAAGGGCCGCTGCTGCTGTTCTGAGGCACGCTAGCATGGCTTTCTTGTGCCATGGACAATATGCCTGGTCGTTGAGCCTGGTTGCACAGCCCAGGCCGACCATGGGAGGCTGTTGAGTAGCGAGTGCCACTGTTCCTGTTGCTGTGGTGTGGTTCAGGACGTGCCTGAACATCCTGTAGGGACCCAATGAGGCTGGGCATCAGTTGATGGCAACAGGTGCATTGCGACACATGCAGCCAAGTCTGTGCGGGACTAACAGTGTCAGTACTTCCTGTGCCCCTGCATCCTGCTGGTCTGCATTCTGCAGGGGAATGATGTGCGCGCGTGCCTGACAGCACTGCAGTTCTGGACGCCTGGACCTTCAAAGCTGCAGCAGCAGCAGCAGCAGCAGCAGCAGTCTTCCCGGCTGCAGGTACCCCCTGGTGCTACCAGGAGCGGCAGCAGCAGCTGGACTCCTGGACAGGTGCAGCTCACAGCAGCTGGTTGACACCTGCAGCAGCACCAACAGCAGCACCCAAGGCAGCAGCGTCTGTTGCTATCGCTGAGACCTCACTACTGCAGCAGCAGCAGCAGCAGCATGATCCCGCAGCGGTGGCCTCGGATGGCGGCAGTGACAGCAGCAGCAGCAGGCAGAAAGCAGCAGCCCGTGCACGGCAGCAGCTGCACTGGGAGCACCACCTGCAGCTGCAGCAGCTGAAGGCGCAGCACCTCGCACAGGCTTGGCAGCAGCGGCGGCTGCAGCTGGCAGCAGCACGGAAGCTGTCTCGTGGGGGCCTGGGCTCTGCAGCAGCAACACCTATCGCATCTGATACAGATGGTGACCTAGCCGGCCTATGGGACTCACCTTGTGCTTCTGGCTACCCAGCCACGCCCCTGCACAACCTTCCGGGTGGGGTCGATCCCTCACTGTATGGGGACGATGCAGCAGCAGCGGCGGCGGCTGCGACAGCAGCAGCGGAAGAGGACGCCGCACGCAGTGTTGCGAGGGGCAGTGGGCGAGCCAGCGGCAGGGCGGCCAGGAACAAGAGCAGGAGCAGGCTGCAGCCACGCTGGGCAGCCGCCGCTGCTGCCATTGCTGCCGCTGCTGCCATCAGGGCTCGGAGGGAGGCAGCTGCTGCTGCGACGGCTGCAGCGGCGGCTGAGGGGCATGTGGTGGCAGTGCAGCTGCTGGTTGTAGCAGATGGAGTCCGGTTGAAGGTCCTGCCGCTGGTGCAGCAGGGTGCTGGCATCGTGTCAGTTACTGCAGGCGCAGGTGATTCACCGAATGCAGACGAGTCAGACGGCGCCCTGACAGATGTGCTGGCAGAGGCAGCAGGCGCAGCACCCTCCGCCCAAGCAGCAGCAGCAGGTGAAGTTGAGGAGGGTGTGACGGGTGCTGCCGGCCGCTTCAGGGGCAGCAGGGCCCGGGGCCGTTTAGTCATCTTTGATGAAGAGGAGGAGGATGGCATGGACAGTGAAGGGGCTCTGAATGGGGTGCCTGGTGTGCCAATAGGGCCTATGGCAGCAGCAGGAGCAGCAGCAGGAGTGGCAGCGGCACTGATGCAGGGGAATGAGACTGGTGCTGCAGCTGGCGCTGAGGATGGTGTGGGTGGGGGTGTTGGTGACAGTGGGTTGGCTGCTATTGAGGTGGATACCATCGTGCCACAAGCGCTGGTTGCGTCGGATCCTCCAGCAGCTACTGATGCCGCAGCAGCAGTTCTGCAGGACGGCAGTCCCCTACAGGCCACACCACAGCGCCAAGTGGGCGTCAATGCAGACATGGGTGATGCTGCTGCTGCTGCTGTTGGCGCAGACGGACAGGCGGCGTCACCAGGCATTGGGGCTGGTGCCGCTGATGGGACACCTGCACCTGCGCTGGGCACTGTAGCAGCCGCTGCAGCAGCAGCAGCGGTGGTTCCTGCAGTGCCTAGCGGAGCCGATGAGGCGGCTTTGTTGCGGGAGCTGCTGCTACAGGTGGCTCCGGTGCCACCTATCAGCAAGGGCAGCAGCAGCAGTAGCACAGCAGCCGGTGATGCAGCTGCAGCTGCAGCTTCAGCAGGTTGTGCTGGTGGGTCCGACACAGCAGCAGAAGCTATGGACATCGATCCTCCTGCTGGTGCTCCTAGCAGCAGCGGCACTGCAGCAGTGGCTGAAGCACAGGCAGCAGCAGTGGCAGCCCTATCAGAGATGGCTGCCGCTGCTCACGGCTTGTCAGACATAGCAGTGCTGATGTGCCCGCAGGACGCGGCCCTGCCTGTGTCAGGCCCATGCAGCAGGCAGCACCGTGACTGCATGCTGCTACTGCAGGACATGCACCCAGCTCGCAACGCCCTTGTGCTGGCCCAAGCCGGGGACTGGTCTCTGATGCAGGAAAGGGCGCAAATCCCTTGGGCAGCAACACATGCAGCAACAGCAGAACCCACAGCACAGCGGGAGCTGCAAGAGCTTGCAGGGACAGGTGCTGGGCTCATGTGCTGTCCTGCCGATGGCTCAACGGGCGCCATGCAGTGCTTGCATGGGCTGCAGGACGGGTGTGCTGGGGTCGCTGCTGCTTGGGGCAACAGGGTGGCTCGGCGCGGCGAGGATGCGTTCTGTCTGGAAGCCTCCTTGGAGGAGTGTGACGAAGGCATGGGTGTGGGGCTGTTTGGGCGGGAACCTGTTTGCAGCAGCTACACAGCAGAGGCAGGGGTGTCACACAGTGTGGCTGAGCTGCTGCTGCACCGGCAGCTCAGCCGGGCACTGGGCTGTGCTGGTGCTGGCCTGCGCGCGCTGCATGGAGCGCAGGATGCGCAGGGTTCATGTCAGCACGGTGTAGTTGCGGGCGGTGTGCTGGGCAGCAGCAGTAGTCGCAGCAGGTCATGGATGCAGTATCCACGGCATGTGCTGTCCTCCCTGGCGAACGTGCTGCTGCTAGCGGGCCCAGCACCATTCTGTGTCAGTGGCGGCGCAGTGGGTGCAGCGGACAGGCTGTCATACCTGGGAAGCATCTGTAGGGCGGAGGCCTTCCGGCAAAGCAGCATGGTGGTTGTGGGTAGGGCCTCTCGGCGGGCTCCTGTGTTTGAGCATTACCTGTCGCGGCGCCTGCACAACCTGGCGACCAGCCACACCTGCTGCATGTTCTGGAAGAGCTAGTGCAGGCAGTTGGTGCTTGAAGCATGCTTTGCTGTCGGTTCGGATGTTGATAGCCATCCTCAGCTGGTCTTGCAAAGCAAGAGAAGCAGGGCTAAGTGCTGGTGAAAAGTGTGCAGGGATATGCTTGCTGTGTGTTGTAATCGAAGGTTTCTGGGCGCAGGCAAATGGTTGTTGTAGAAGGCTTGGCCAACCTGGCATGCCGTAGGCTGTGTGTGTGTGTGTAGTTGGCTCCATCTGTTGACGCAGACTTCAGGCCAGCAAATGTTGTGCTCAGCCTACTACAGCCGTACAATGTGTCTGGGTACTTAGTGGCCCATCATGACGTAGTTTGATGTGTCTGGTATCACTGTACAAGCCTGCTCAGAGACTTGCAATCTACCTGGGCTTCTCATGCGCCCAACACCTCGCCTTTCCTTGATTGTAGCAAAGACGATGTGGCACCAGGAGGTACCACAGGCTACTTGCACGGACCATTCTTTAAAGTGTCGAAGACTCTAGGGCTAAGTTCAGCATCTGGCATGCTTATGGGTTTCCACAGGCTGAGCTCTGCCATGGCCTTGCCAAGACAACTGTGAATTTCACGCATGCTGCTCCACTCATGTTGCCTGTGCACAAACCTCAGCACAGCACTCCAGCAATTAGAAACAAGTCACAACCAAAAAAGGCGGGAAACCAGTGCTGTGCCGACCAGAGAGTAAGCAAACCGAATCTACAGCGACTCACCAAGCCGCCTGGCGGCATGGGCAGGTGTGCTGGCCATAGCAGTGGGACTGGTGACCGCAGCTCCCTATCGGGTCAACAGCAGCAGCACAACACAACCCCAGTCATCCTTGGGACAGACAGACAAACCCTCAGCACACCCAGCACTCGTCCTGCGCAAACCTATTGCCACTAGGCCAGAACAGCCGCCAACACCACAGGTGTTCCAGACCACCGCAGCTACACCTAACCTCCCGCAGCTGTAACTTGGAGCCACTTGCAAGCGGCTCCACCAGCAACACCAACATGGCAGCCCCAACAGCCACATCGCGAGCATATCGCAGCACGACAAAGAGGCTGCACCAACGCTGCTGTGCTGGGCGCTCCCTCACAGCCGAGCTGGCGCACGACGGCAGCTCCAGATGATCTGCTCTGCCATGCCCTAGCAACTCGCGTGTGCAAAGGCATCAACCAAGCTCCGAGGCACACACCAAAACAGCATAGCAGCCAGGTAGGGTACCGTGTTGCTCTGCACGCAGAGTACCTTGCTGACTTTCACTGCTGCTGCTCCATCTTGAGCTGCTCAGCCGCGAGGGCCCTTGCACAGCTTCGAACTAGCTCAGCGACACACGAACACAGCACAGCAGCCGCAGGGTTCAACCCGTGCTAAACCCTTCACCGCAGCTCGACCTTGAGCTGCTCTGCGACGCCCTTGCGCACATCCTCCTGCAGCTTGTTTATCTCCTCGTCCGTCAGGCTGCGCTCCATGCTGCGGTAGGTGATGCGGTAGCAGTTGCTGGTGCGCTGCGTCTTGGGGTTGGTGAAGTTGTCAATCAGCTGAACCTCCTCCACAAGATCGCCACCGATACCTGTTGTTGTAAAAAATCAGTGGAAAATAATGAGTGAGAGTAATGAGTGAGGGAGAGACAAAACAACATGCAGGAAGTGTGAGGGGCATGTCTCACTGGCATGGTATGCTTGGCACTTGGCGGCAATGTGAGAGCTGATCATTGCCTTGATCTGAGCAGTATCTGAATGACATACAGGCATGCACACCATGCAGGCTGATCAGTCAGGGCGCAAGCCTTATTGACGAAGGCAGTGCGGGAAACACCCGCCACCACGAGAAAAAACACGTCTGTCAGACAGGCCCTATCAGCAAGGCCGCATCCCGCTTACCGCGCACGAGCTCGCACAGGTTGTTCTCGGTGAACTCCGGGCTGACCCAGAAGGCCACATCCTTGAAGCAGGGTGGGAACTTGCTGTAGCTCTTGAACTTCGCCTTGAGGTTGCCCGCCTTGAACTGCTTCAGGAAACGCTCGTCATCAGACCAGAACAGCCTGGGGCGATAAAAATACATAGGGCAGTTTGCAGGCGTCAGCATGAAATCACGTCACACATTGTGCATTGCTTGCAGGAGAGAGTGCAGGTACTAAAGCAAGCAAGACACTTTGGAGCACGACAAGGGACCTTCTTGAACGGTAGACGCCAAATGGCCAGTTGCATTTTCACAACATAGCACAGCATGGGGAGTATAGGGCTACCAAACCATGTGGTATATGGTGCACAATGCATAGGGGCTGGCAGCCACTGCGTTCACGGACAACAAAGCACCCTACAGGCCTGCCCACGCAGCATAGACATCTACAAAGTACATCAAATGCACCACATCACACGGAGCTGTCAATTAGGGGGTGATAGCATGGCCCCTATCTGCAGCAGCTGCAGGCGCACCTGATGTCAGGGATGTCAAACAGCACCATAGCCAGCCGCTCCAGGCCCAGCCCAAAGGCCCACGCCTTGTGGCCTGCAGCAACAGCAACAAACCAGCACATGCAGCACACACTGTGATGAAGCCGGAAAGCATGCTGGCTTTCGCACCTCTCTATCATGCAAAGATTTCCACTCCTGAAGGCCTCCATGCATATTAGACTCATGTGGCTGCCATGTCCACGCCCCAGCCTATTCAGAAGGTATGCCTTCATCATGTGCACCCTACGCCAGTTTGGGTAGCTGCTCCAACGCACCTCTACACCCATTGTCAAGAAGAACCATCGAAGATGCATTGAGCCAATTTTACATACTACTGTCTGATGCATTG
Source organism: Desmodesmus armatus (assembly GCA_007449985.2). Classification (NCBI taxonomy): domain Eukaryota; kingdom Viridiplantae; phylum Chlorophyta; class Chlorophyceae; order Sphaeropleales; family Scenedesmaceae; genus Desmodesmus; species Desmodesmus armatus. The sequence goes on from VIIQ02000638.1 coordinate 170,402, forward strand.
ATACTGCCCTGCTCACTGAGAGCCTCTGAAGCCGCACACTCTGCCATGCCCTTGTCTCTCACCTTCGCCGTAGTTCTTGTCTAGTATGACCTGCTCCATCACACCGCAGCCCAGCACCTCCATCCACTGCCATTGAAGATAATTAGAGATATACTTACAGTTACATTATATCATATTTCTTTTATATTTCTTTTTTGTTGCGGTGGTATTACAGCCAAACGCAGCAGGATAACTAAGAAAGGATGGTCCGTTTATATGTATAAATTCGCTCTCACCTTCACCATAGTTCTTGTCTAGGATAACCTGCTCCATCACGCCGCAGCCCAGCACCTCCATCCACTTGCCCTTGAAGAATATCTCCAGCTCAAAGGAGGGCTCCGTGAAGGGGAAGTAGGCGTCAACCCAGCGGCACTCAACGTCACCAAACAGGCTCTTGGCCAGGCCCTGTGGGGGCAGGGCCAAGGGGGGGGGGGGGGGGGGGTAGGGGTGGTGGAATTTGGGGGGGGGTGCGTGGGGTGGAGAGGGGGGAGGTGGGTTTGTGGAGGTGGTGGTGGGAAATGCAGGGCGGTTGAGAGCAGCAGCACAGCAGGTGTTGTGTGTGGTGGGGCGTTGTGTGTAGCCCAGGAAAGGCTCTTGGCCAGGCCCTGTGAGGGTGGGGGTAACTTGTGCGTGGTGGGGGTGGGGATGAGGATTAGGGGGAGTGGAATTGGGGCAGGGGTGGGGGATGCAGGGCGGTTGACAGCAGCGGCACAGCAGGTTGTTATGTATAGTGTGGGCGTTGAGTGCAGCCCAGGACCTCCCATCAAAACCCTGACACCACAGACAATCCGCAAGAACCCTGCACATCCCGGCACATCCTGACCTTGAAACAGGAGGCAATATTGCTGCAAGGCACATTTTACGGGACCACTTCCAGCTTGGCACGCCAAAATGACAACACGGCAGTTGCCACGCAAGACACTAGGTGGCGCCTGCGCCCCAAGCACTGCTTGCCAAGAGCAGTGGACCCTCCCACCACGAGGGTTGACTACGCTTGACAAGCGAAGGTCAAGACCGGCCGGTGTCCAGAAGCGGCTGCAGGCAGTCAACCCACCCTGTGCATGTTCTTGCTGGTGTGGCCTTGTTGAGAAGGCCCATCAAGCAGTCGCATAGCGTATGCCATTCCGCCATCTCTGCGTAATACAAAAATAAGAATATAATTACTAAATACTAATTTTAAAATAAGAATATAAGAATATAAGAATAGGTGACCTGGCGAACAGCTACTGTTGTGGGTTGCAGAGCTCTGCTCACCCAGCTACGCCTAGTGCTTGCTTGGGGCACTCGAGCGACTTGCTGACCACAGGTCCTTGGGAATACCACTACAGTAGTTTGGTTTTGAAACCACACAGCAGCATGTTTGGGGTGGTCGTCAGCAGCCCGTTTCAGCGCTGCTGCTTTTATGCCCTTTGTATGCCTGCGTTGTGGCCGTAACTGGCACAGGCTTTCTAGTGTCCTAGGTCACTGGTCGCCTGGTGGTGTCTTGCTTGTCTTGCACCAAGGTCGATTTGCTGCTTGCAGCTTGCTGCATGCACAATGAACCTGGCCGGAAACACGTGTAATGATGATGATGATGATGAATATAAGAATCAGAATAAGAATAAGAATAAGAATAAGAATATAATTACTAAATACTAATTTTCCAATGATAATAATAATAAAAAACAACTCCTGCACTAATAATGATATATAAAAAAACTGCACTAGGTGTGCCATTTTGTACCACAAATTTATGTATTCAATCAACCCAGGAGGCTCCGTTGCGCCGTCAGCAAGAGCAGCTGCTGTTTGGCTACATGCTGAGGATCAACCGATTTATCCCTCCTTGCTGTGACTGCCAATGAGCGCAAGCCAAGAGGGAGCAGCACGAGGAGGGGTCGTGCACCTGCACTGAAAAGGGGACATAGCATCTGTAGTAGTAGAACAGACTTTCTTCGACAAAAAACTGCGCTACTACTACAGTTACTACATGCCAACCTCAGTGGAGCTGTGCAACCCCTGTACGTGCTGCTCAAAGAAAGCGCCCAACAGATACGATAATCAGAATGAAATGTCTGCAACAGTGTACAACAACATGATCAAACTGACAATCAACAAGTCTTCCAGGGGAGGAGGAAGTGGGGGAAAGGCTCATGCAAGCAAAAAAGGCAGCGTGAGGTCAAACCCGGAGGGGGGGGGGGTCCCAAAGGAATACATAGAAAATATGAGATATATCGCGTTATTTGATAACATTATGTACATTAAAATATTACATATGTATTTGATTTGATATTACATATGATATTGTATTTGATTCTTACATTTGATTATTATTATTATTACATTTGATTATACTCATCAAGGTGCCTACCTCGAGGGATGCCTTGAGCTCCTTCTCACAGAATGCTGTGGCCTCCATGCCTGCTGCTTCCCAGTCTGCAGGGCTGTACACCCGCACACCCTCCATCTGGTGGAACACAGGGTAGTGCGTGGCGTCAATGCTGTCACGACGGTACACATCACCTGTGGAGATTGTGGAAAAAACAGCAGCGGCAGCATACATCACCCTGTGCCGTAGGGGAAGGACTAGCTGTGGGTAATAATTGGCACAGCAGCCGCCCTGTATACAGTGCTGTCAACTGTGGCAGCAACGCACCGCAGAGATACACCCTCCCTGGCGCTCCCTTACCCACTCTGCTTCCCGCCCAGCCGCATTGGTGCTGCTGCCACACAAAACACATACATCATCACACATTATGGTATGATGCAGAGTGTCGGCGCCTGTCGCAGGAGTTGGATGTGGCATGGGGTGCATGGCACGAGAGCCGAGGGATGGTCTATGGTGTTCACAATGGCTGCCCGGCTGCCCGGCAGGCCCTCGAGGCTGCGCGCCGTGAGTACAAGCGCTGCTGTAAGCGCAAAAAGAGGGAGCATGAGATGCGGGTCCAGGTTGACATGTTGGAAACATATTTTGGCCACACCCAGAAGGATTACTGGAGGGCCTTTTTTGGTGGACAGCCCCCGCAAACACCGCTGACAGATGTGGCAGCTTGGACAGGGTACTTTCGGGATCTTCTGGGGAGAGTACCTGAGCCTCAGTCCTTGGGCGCAGAGGAGGTAGCTCTCAAACACCAGTTGTATGCGGCAGCCCCTAGGGGTGCCCCAGCTGCCATGGCTGCGCTCAATGAGCCTGTCTCATATGCTGAGGTACAGCAGTGTATGGCTCTGCCGACAGGCAAAGCCCCTGATTCGCAGGGTCTGACGGGTGAGCTGTTGAGGTTGGCATGTGCTCCTGTCCGAGAGGGTGGCTCTGGGGGCGACGCAGCCCCTGCTTCCCCTGTTGTGGTCGAGTGTGCGCAGTGGTTGTTGCAGGCCATGCTCTCATGTGCATGTGTACCAGAGGTTATGCGCACCAGCAAGTTGGTTCCGGTGCCGAAGTCCCTTAGCCCTGCTGCCTTGGCGGTAAGGGACCAGTACAGAGGGATATCTGTGTCGCATGTCTTTTCTCGCTTGTTGGAGCGTCTCATGAATCAGCGTTTTGAGCGGCTGGCATCCCTGCTCTCTCTTCGCGCCCCTACTCAGTGTGGCTTCAGGCCTGGGTATGGTACACTTGATGCACTCTTCACGCTCAACCACCTCATCAGTGTGGCCCGGCATCAGCGGCGGCGGTTGTATGTAGTGTTTGTTGATTTTAAGAAAGCTTTCGATACGGTGAGGCGGGACCTCTTGCTTGAGCGGTGCCGCGAATTGGGAGTACATGGTCCCTTCATGGGCATGCTGGTCTCCATGTATGACCCTGTTTGCTGTCAGGTGGCCGTTAATGGCGAGCTGGGTGAGGTTTTCACCACAGCCTCTGGCACCAAGCAGGGTAGCGAACTTAGCCCTCTCTTGTTTGGCTTGTTCATAGAGCTCCTGCATTACATGTTCAGGCATAAGCTGCTAGGGGCAGGGCCGGTGCTTAGTGGGCTGCATGTGCCAGATGTCATGTATGCTGATGACGTTGGTCTCCTGAGCTTTGAGCAGGGCGAATTGCAGGAGCTTGTTGATGTGTTGAGTGTCTTCTGCCACCTGTTTGGGATGGAGGTGAATCTTGCCCCGCACAAGACTTGTGCCGTTTGTTTCCGCCAGCGTGGCATGAAGGTGCCGGCAGGGTTCCGTCTTGTGTATCGAGGGCGCGAGATTGCGCGGCAGAGTGAGTACGTTTATTTGGGTGTGCGCGTGCATGAGACCCGTGGGCTTCTGGGCGCCTCTGATGCTCTGGCGGTGTCTGGCAGCAAGGCAATGCATGCCATGCTGACCCGTTGTCGCCGCTCCTGTTTGACTCAGTTTGACATCAAGTGCAGAATGTTTGATATACTTGTTGAGCCAGTCCTTTCGTATGCATCTCACATATGGGGACCCGCGATATTTGCTAAGCGCCTGCAGAACACGCCTTACGATACCCAGGCCGAGAAGGTACACACATCGTTCTTGCGCATCACGACTGGGTCTATCAAAGGCATTGCCACTGATGTCGTGTACAGGGACATGCATCGTCGACCCATTATGTATCACTGGGTGGTGCTGGCTGCGCGATGGTGGACAAAGTTGTCTGATGCTCGTGACGATCAGCCGAGATCCCTGGCGGGGTGTGTGTGGCGTGAGGATGTCGCGCTTGCACTTGCAGGTTGTCGGGAGTGTTGGTCCTCTTGTTTCCTGCAAACTATGTGCTCGTTGCAGTTGCTTGCTGGTGATTGGCGGCAGCAGTCGCTTGACTGGGTGATGCAACAGAGGTGGGAGGAGTCTGCAGTGCAGGCCGCGCTGGCTGCCCTATTTAGGGCCCGGTGGCGAGGTCTCACCCAAGGTGACCCACGCTCCGCCCCTTCTATCGGCATTCACAAGCTTACACATCATGCATGAGTCTACCCGCTAGATCCTGGCTTCAATCCCTTCTCAAGGGACGATGCACCTCCGCATATCAAGTTGTGCCTGCCCTTTGATGTAGCGCGTAACCTTGCCCAGTTGCGTATTGGTTCAGCCCACCTTGAAATAGAACAGGGCCGTAAGCGAAGGGTCTCTGTGCCCCGTGCTGACCGCCTGTGTCGATTGTGTTGTGGAGAGGATGCTACCTTGGCCCACCGCCAAGCTGTACTGGCAAGGACAGGAACTAGTCGTAATGTGGAAGACTTGAAGCACTTCCTGTTGGAGTGCCCTGTTTACGATGATTTGCGCGCCGCTTGCCCAGCCTTCCCCCTGTCTGATGCTGTGGTACTGGACGACCCTGAATGTGTGCGATCAGTGTTTCAACATGGAGAGCAGTCTGCGTTGGCATACACTCTGTACAAGATGAAAGTGCGCCGGGCGCGCCTTCTTGGGCTGACTTGGGGTATCTGACCTGACAAGGGGTATTTCTTGGTGCTGCTGCCTGCTGGATCCTAGCTGTTTGCTTCCCACTTCTGCACAAGGTTGTCGTGTTGCCTCAGGATGTCAATGAAGTCTCCTTTGCTGTCTTGCTTTGAATCAGGCTACTATCTGGTGTAGGTGGTGCAAACCACTGACGGGGATCGGGGTTTTCCCCCACCTTAGTGTTTCAACCGGTTCAACCCTGGCAGGCAATGCCATTGATGTGTGGCGAATGTGTCTGCGTGTAACATTTTCTTCCCCAAAATTATACATTTGAATACAACAGGGTTTTACAAACCCATGTGTTATCAACAGTGTCAAACCCCACCTGTGACAAGGAATGCCGGCTGCTTTGTGCGCAGCAGCTCGGCCTGGTGTGCTGAGGTGTGGCAGCGCAGGACCTTGTCAGCGCTGACATAATATGTGTCATTGGCGCTGCGGCTGACGTGATCTGCTGGGATGAGGATCTCATCGAAGTTCGCCGTGCAGGACACGATGGGGAACATGTCGTCAAAGTGCTTGTACATGCCGGGCTGGGTCTGGTCAAAGTAGTCATAAATGGCCTGCACAGCACAGCACAGCACGGCACAGCACAGCACGGCACAGCATGTCATCAAGTCCGAGTTTCAAGGGTATCGGCACAACACGGTGCGTGGGTGCATATGGGCAACAAAAGCTGACAGCTGCTAACTGGCCGGTTTGCAGACAACAGCTCAAACTGAAACAGCCCTTCACCTGTGCCGGACAGCTTATATTTGGATCAGCCACAGCCTTCACTCAAGTCAGCCGCTGCCCTAGGATCCTGGGCCACTGCCCTGTACTCCCAACCTGCTCCTTGTAACAACGTGAGCTGCTACCTCTTGAGTGCTAAACCATGCAGATGCGCAAACGACCCCCACCCCCACACCCCACACCCCCCACACCCCCGGACTGCCCAGTGCTGCCACTGCTGCCACCCAGCAAGCTGCTCCTCTACCCAGCACCCAGTACACACTCTGAATCCCACAGCCATAGCGCTAGTACCAAGAGACACCGACAGCAGCCGCTGCTGCAGGCATGTAGCTCACCTGCTTGATAATGCCAATGGGGTGATTGGGCTGGTGGTGCAGGTTGATGCCCATTTTGCTGTAGATGTAGTCTGTGACATTGTTACCAGGATCCTGCGTCAGCACCTGGTCCTTTGGGGGTGCAGGAGGCCCCGGCCGGGCCTCTACTGCTGCTGTGGCCAGCGCACGCATGCCCAGTCGCTGCATCCTGCATCTGCTGGCACTGCTGCTGCAGCTCAGAGGGGTCAGGGCTGCACGCTGTACCTGGCTGCTGCTGCAGCGCAGAAAACAACTGCTGGCTGATCCTGCTGCTGCTGCTGGTGTGCTGGGCACTGCTGACACGGCCTTGCGGAGTGGTGCTGCCATGCAGGCAGACACCATGCGCTGGGCACCTTTGAGGGTGGTTGCACGCATGTTTGCCAGCAACTGCAGTGACTGCTCTGTAGCTGATGTGCTGCCTGCAATGATCAGAAAGCACGTGCGCGGGTCAATTTCGCAGTTGGGTCAACAGCAAGCACCACCTGGAGGACAGCTGCAGTGCCACACAACAGTAACCACAAAGGCGGGGGTGGCACAGACGCTGAGGCTGGACACCAGCCTAATCAGTTCAATTTCACACGTCAACACTTGAACTCACAATTGCTTGCGGCACAGGGCCTGTATGAGTTAGATGCCTCTGTTGGCACCCACCACACAAAGCTGGCAGCTCACAAGCGATCCACAAAGCAGTTGCCTTGACAGTGCGAGCAGAACACGGCATAATTGACTGCAATCCGCTGCTGTCTTGCCACAACAGCTTTAGTCACTTGCGACTGTACACATTCTCTGGCGTCTAAGAGGGAGAACGGGCACGCCTCTCGGTCCTTAACTTATTGCATCGAGCACCAGTGGTAACACAACATGCAACGGCAGGCGCTCCCCGTGGTTCTGCTCCTGATGTTCCAAGCGCTGTTGCACATGCTGCTGCTGCTGGTCTACAGCTGATGGACTGCTTATCCAGGACCTGATGACTTGGCAACATGTCCCACTTGTTGCAGCAGTGGCCAGCACTGTGTGGCTGCTGGTGCAGCACTTCAGGGAAGGTGACAGGAAGTCAGCCAGAACGTGCCAGGTTGGTACTGATGTGCCGTGCTTTGGCCAGCTGCTGAAGATTCAATCAGTCATAATGCAAACATGCGCACATTGACACACCCATGTACTCCATTGGCAATCCACACAGCCACCTGGTCATGCAGTTGTCCAACAGCAGCATTGCACGCAATCCCTTCCGCTCGCCCTCAATCCACAGCAAACGCTTACTGGACATTGCTCTTCCACATCCCCATATGCAGAGTGGTGACCAGGCCAAGCAAGCTGCACACCAGTCCCAAGGGCAACAGGCAGCCAAGCAGCCCAGCAGCACCAGACTGGCACAAGGCCCAATCAGCTCTAGTGGTGCCATCCCTCAGCACGAGCTGGCGCAGCTGCAGTCTTTCCTGCGCAGAGTGTACCGCTGGCGTGGGTGGCAGGGAGGATCCTTCAACATCACTCAGGCCTGGCATGCAGTGGAGGCGGCGGCAGCAACTGCAGAGGGCGGCAGCTGGCAGCAGCACTTCACCGGCCAGCAGCTGACAGACGCCAACTGCGACGCCCTGCTGCGGCTGATTGACTGCCAGTTCTGTGCTGGCAAGCTGCTGCGCCGCATGTGCGCAAGTAGCAGCAGCAGCAGCAGCTTGAAGGCTGCCGTGCCACAGCAGCAGCTTCTTCCAAGTGACAGCGGCAAAGCCAGCAGCACCAGCACTTGCTGCTCGGGCCTCACAGACCAAGCAGCAGCAGCAGCAGGTGCAAGGGCTGCAGCAGATCGGCTCAATGACCAGCAACAGACTCCTGCAGGTCGTGCTCCTGCACTTGGCGTGGATGCCAGCTCTGTATACCAGGGTGTGGCGGTCTCAGCCGCTAGTGCATGCGGAGCAGCTGCGGCAAGCGCCGGCAAGCTTCGTTGCCGCGTCGTGCAGAGTTGGGACGCAGCTTGGTTGGCGTATTTCGACACGCAGGACAACACCATCTACATCAACTGTTGGAGGTGGGCGAAGGACGTGTCCCCTGACGCTCCAGTCAACTGCGAGGGGGTCGTGTGTGTCAGCCGCCTACAGATGCTGATGCACACGCTGGCTCACGAACTCGTGCATGCCGTGGTGTTCCATCTCTTTCCTGATATGGACCGCAGCAGTCCAGCATACACCATCGACAACCGCCACGGCCCCATCTTTCACCTGCTGAACAAGCAGCTGTTTGGACACAGTTCTGATGCGCTGGAAAAAGTGCATGTGCTGCCTAGGAGGCTGCTGTAGATCTGGCATGGTCAAAAATTGCAGGGTTTGGGGGCTTTGGACTGTGCACATGACTGTTGGGAGCTTTTGGGGTGTGGGAAAGTGCATCAACATAGCTGTGCAAGGGGTGCAAATGTAGTGTGTGGTGCAAGCGGATGTCAAGCATGTTGCTTGGCATTGACCTGTGAGGCAAGCACAATGAGTGCAATGTACGTCGCAATCCGCACAAGTTCCATGTTTGCTGGTGCAGCTGTCTAGCTGGTCTCAAGGATTTGTCAACAGCTACAGCTGGTGGGTTACTAACCCATCGGTAACTGAGTTACCCACCTCTTTGCAGGCTGGCCTTTTGAGGTAGTAGGAATGGGGCAGTCGGTTGTTCAGTGGTGTGCAGTACATCCAGAGGATTGTGTCATGGTGGTCTATGCATGGTGTTTGAACCCAGCAGGATTGGTGCTGCCATTTTGGCAGCAGTTTCCAAGGGGTAGTGCCTGGTGTTGCCATGCAGTTGCTTGGGTGCAAAGGTTTTGGTTGCAGTAACACACAATGGGTAGGTCGTCTGACAAGCAGGTTGGACGCAGCTGTGAGCAGTTATCAGGACAATGCTGTGCCTGGCAGGGCTTGGGGTTCATCAGAAATCCACAGGATGCACCTAATGTGACTAATGTAATCAACACTACATACGATGCGATCCAACAAAATTGCATGTGCGGTGGGTGTCCTGGCTAATTGACACCACTTGGGAATTCACAGCATGATTCCTGGGAGGAGGCTCTTGCATTTCACACATCTCCAAGCATCCACTCCATGCATGTATGCAGGTGGTCACCGACACCACGACACGAAAAAGAGTGGCCTAACTGTCCTCTTTCCACATGCAGTTGCTGGCCTCGGCAGACAGCTGCTGAAGGCATTCCAGCTTATATCGGTCCTCAAAACTCCCGGGGCCTGCAAAACCCTGGGGAGATAAATCTATCAGTGCTGGCATGCAACAGCTCCCAGTGCCCTCCACAGCAGCAAGCACTGCTGCCTCCCGCCGGGCCTGGCAGCATGCTTGGGTAGGACTGGGGCGTCCGAGCGCGATTATGCAGCAGCGGGGCATCTGGGGGTCTGCCTTGGCAAGATGTGGGGGTAGGAAGCCAGATTTGTATGCATTGGCCAGCCTTACATGTTGGCTAAGGCGGCCGCCAGACATCTGTATCAATGCACTGCAATACTTTGTGGCAAAGCACCCCATCAGTGAAAGCGTTACATTGATGATAAGTGCGATCGTACCACAGGACGTGTGTGTGCAAAACCACACAAGCCTTTTGCAGTCAGTGCGATACTGTAATCCACTCGATCAACACCAAGGTATCCATGGTGCACCGTGCCGCACATGTGACAGTGTACACTGTCACCAACACGGCTCTGCCCATGCATGCAGTGCGGCATTGCTGGCAAGGGGATGCAGCTGGTGAGCCTGCGCAGGCAAGTGTACTGTGTACCGACAGTACAAGTCCACATCCATGGGACAGAGTGGTTGCCAGGAATGACAAATGCCTCTGCACCACTCGGTGCAGCTGTTTCACTCTCTGTCAGGCAAAACACACACGCAAAGCACACTTGCAAAGCACACAGACGGGTCTACATGCATGAAAATGTGGTTTGTGTTGTGGTTGACGGGCGTACGGGCTGCTACACAGACATGACAAGCACACCACCGCCATCTCAGCAGGAATGTGCCTTTGTGTTGTCAGCACAATCACACTCACACCACGTGCCACACATCCAACCAACCAAACCTCCATCAAGCATATGCTACGCGGCCGATAAAATAGGCATTGCCGTCAGATCAAAAGTACCAGCCAGGATCGACATACAGAATCAGCCACAAACTGAACCACGCCCACTACAGACGCTGCTGCGTCCGGTGGGGAGATGCATCACTGCACCCCATCTTGAGCACATGCTCCAGCAAGATGAATGCTGCCAACCATCACAGGAAACAGTAACTGCAGCAACCCTCTGTCTCAAAGGGCCCAGCAGTTAGCAAACTGAGGATGGTTCAACAAGTTGCGGTCCTTGTATTCCACCAGTTCCCCTCAGAGCAGCTTCACAGCCACCCTATCAGCAGCTTATGTCAGCTGCCTGCACTCTAAAACACTCCATACCAAGCCATCTCGGAGCCAAAATAACGTGGCTGGTTGACAAACAAGGCGATGTCGGTCGTCTCTGTCTCACTACCTTCGATGCGCGTCAATACCACCACCGACAAGCTATTCTCTGGCACACACCAGTCCCATGTGCCACTCATATCAGCAGGCACACAGCCTGGGGGGCTTGCTCACACACATCCTCAGCTAGCCAACCAGCCAACCCCCCGCCAGCCCGTCATCAATTGCCACAGGCTGTGCATGCAGCGCCTATCAGGGGAGCGCAGGTCAAGCGATCAGTGCGCTGCTGCTCGCAACGGGCGCAGGTCAAGCGATCAGTGCGCTGCCGTGCGCAGCGAGAGCGCATGCCACGCGATCAGTGCGCTGTGCCCACAAGCAGAGCGCAGGTCATGCGATGGCTGCTCTGTGCGCACAACAAGAGTGCATGTCACAATCAGGTGCACCCCCCATGAGCGTCACTCACAGCAAGGCCCATGCAGCAGCTGTCCATCTCAATCCTGCAGCACCAGCAGGAGTGCAGTGCCTGAATGAACAAGGACTCCACACAAAAAAAGGGTCAAGCACTTTGCACACACTGCACTGCACTGCACTGCAGCCCGCCTGCACCACTGTGCACAGACACCAGCAAGGCAGCTAAGCCAGCTGCCTCCCTTCACTGCCGGTGCACACGCTGCAATAAGACTCTCCACACACAACACCACATCCAGGGCGGCCTGATGGCCTTCACCCCCTTGCTGTGACAAGCCGTTGCCACCAGCATGCTGCCACCAGCACTGGCTGTGCAGCATCCTTCCATCAAACCCATGGCAAAGCCACCTCCAAACTTTAACCAGCTATGCATACCAGCAGAGGTTGAGACGGGCATTATGCTGGCCGTCACGGCATGGCAGCACACTTCACAACATGCATTCCTGCGCCCAAGGCGCAGTCCTTCAATCCCACCCACCACCACACATTCTGGCAACACCACGCACGTATCTGCGACTTCATCCACATGCAGCTTGAAAAACGCCTTGCATCCATGACCAAGCCTGCCGCCTTGCTTCAGGCGAGCCCTTTGCTTGTGCATCCTTATCACACCAACAACCACTCAAAACACACCAGCAGGCACAATACACAGTGACCCTACCACAACCAAGCAGGCTCATTGATCCTACCAACATCCTCACACACACCAGCATGCGTGACAGACAGTGACCGCACCCCAACCAGCAGGCTCTTTGGGGCCCCAACATTCTCGCACACAAAAGCAGTCGCAATGGATAGTGACCAGACCGCAGGGGGCTCGTTCGATGGTGGCACAATGGCATAAGCCAAGCCAGGCGTAGCCAGGAGCAACTGACATGTCCCATCCATGCAAGCCACTGTGTCAAAATTGCACACGAGTACCGTGCAAAGCTGCTCGGCCACACCGCATGGCTTGAACCACCACCCCCTGAAATGCCCTTCAGCAACTGCTGCTGTGCCATGCCAACCTGCTCACTACCATGCTTACGACCATGAATGCAACACAAGGCAGAAATGCTCAACTTTGCACACAACCTGAGCTAGCCTAGCCTTGAAAACACCGCAGACTACCAACACTAGTCCTACGTGCAATGGCTAGTGCTTACGCAGCAGCACGTTGCAAGCAGGCAGGTGCAGCTGCAGTCACACCGCCACAACAGACAACACCTGAGCTGAGCGAAGGGTAAAACGCTGCTTACAACTACAACACACTGAACTGGGAAGGCAGACAGCTAGCAAAGCCTCTGGTGACTACTTAACACACAACACCCCCTCACTTAGTGCCTTGAAATGTGAATGGGACTGCATGAGAGACAACGAGTGAGATGTGCTCAATCCGGGCAGCTGAAAGCGGATGCCAATGCTGTGTATGTAATTGTACCTGTGGCACACTGCCAAGCAGTCCAAAAAGCAAACTAATGCAGCTTGCTTGCCAAGTTCAACACAAACACACACACAAACACACACAACCCAACCTGGAGGCCTGCACAGACCTCGCAGCGCGCACCACACCGATAAGAACAGATCAACCAGCAGGCACAGCAGCTGAGCCTGGATACCCGTTGCGCTCCCGTTGCAGCCGCACGGTTGCATGCACAACAGGAGAAAGGCACACATCAGGGGTAAGCCCACAGCCTAGAAAGGTCCACAATAACACCGACTGCACTGGCACAATGCAGTCAACTGTTGCAGGCTGCCTGCAACTTTTGTTGTGTTACGAATTACGTACAAAGCTGCAAGTGCAGCATGAGTGCCAAGCTTGGCAGGGCAGCAGCTGGCTGCAACATTACTGCTTGGCGCTGCCGTTGAGCTTTGCACGTGCTGCACGCTCTGCTGCTGTCGTAGCCTCGATCCTGTCGAGCTCCTCCCACATCAACTGCACAACCAAAGCAGCACAGCACAGCACAGCACATACTTCAGTTCTGCATGCACCAGACATACATGGCACACAAAGCAAAGTCCAGGCTCCAAGTTTCAAGCTGGCTGCTGTCGTGCCCTGTGAGCCACACTCACACGTGAATGCACAAACCCTGCCGTACACGCAGCATGGCCGGAAGGAACGCAAGACACGTCATTCGCAATGTTGCAGGCCTTGCACCGAATCACACAACAAACATGTCCGGCGCATGACTGTACCTCAACTCGCCACACAGCTAACATGCGCTGTGCAGCACAGGCGACGCACACTGACTTCCGACCCCCGCCACCGGGTCTCAACAGTGACCTTGACAGAGAGACAGGAAAACATCTACACAAGCTCACCTCGCGATCAAACTCGTCCCAAGCCGGGTGCGGCTCGTTGATGCGCCTGTTGGCCACCAGCACTGCACTGTTGAACTTGAAGCCGCTGCCAAAGGCCAGCTGCCACACACGCTGACCACGGGCCACGCCCTGGGTCTCAATGTAGGCCAGCTCGTACCTGCGACACACAGGGCAGTACAGCAGGGTCAGCAGCAACGACTGGCTGGGTCAGTCAGCTCTTCACCTGTTGGCTGTGACATCAAATGCGGCACACCCTACACCGGCACGTCACATACGGCAAACCTATACCCCTAAGCCATTGTACAACCCACCGCAGTCAACCGTTGGTAGCGGTGGAGCCCAAATGTGTGTCAAGCAGTGCTTGCCTGGGAAGGACTGCAGGGCGTACTGCTGGATGCATGCTGTGAGGACAAGAGGCACATGCGCAACTAGCCGTATCCCCACTTGTAACCACACTCCCATTTGTAACCCAATGCAAAGGCCTGGTTGCCGTAATGATCAGCAGGCCTGAAGTAAGCCACAGCTGCTGCAACTTCTGCATACAACCGACCGACATGCCAAGGACCGCATTTTAGCCTGTTCTAGACTAAATGGTGAACCCATCGCCAAACTATACCAATCCAAGCAGTGTGCCTCCCACAACAAGCTGCCCCCTAACCCTGAACCCTGGCCACCGCTGCCACTCACCATATGCTGGTGCTGCTGGTGTTGCCAAAGCGGTACAGGCTAGCCCTGCTGGGCTCCACCTGCCGCCGTGTGAGAGCCATCTCCTTCTCAAGCCCATCAATAATACCACGACCACCTGCAGAGGCAATTACATTGGCTGTTTGGCACGCATTGGTTGCCAGTGTCAACCCACATACTGACAACATTGCTAAGCCACAACTGCTTGTCAGTCAGCAGTGATGCACTGACGTATGCATGAACAGTCGTGTGCGTGGACGCAACCAAGCAGCCGCCACTGAAGTGCTGAGCTGCCGTATCTGCCAATGCGTTACCTGTGTGGATGCAGAAGTAGTCAAAGGCCTTCCTGAAGTCTGGCACATACTGCTTCTGCCACGAGGCCGGCAGGGCCTGGGCAATGCCCTTGCTGCTCTTGGCTGCCATGCGCACAGCCATGTTGGCACCAAACTTGATCATCTCAGAGTAGGGCAACACCACAGGGCCCAGCTGAGTCATGTTGGTCTTGAGGGCCAGGGCACCAACCTGCAAGGGGTGATGTGCAGCGGGTACTTTCAAGCTTTCTTTCATTGCTCGAGCAACCATTGCTCAATCAAGCTGTGTGACAAATTTGACCTTGTTTGATCCAGCACCTTGCTGGTAGCGGTCCCAGCATGCCTGTCGGCGCAACAGAGGCCAGCAACGGCTGCGCCACAACAGCTTCCACGCAATTATACCGTTAGTCAGCAGCACAACAACCCTGGTAGGCAACGCAAATGATGCATGGTGACTGTGGCTGCATGTACAATTTCTCCCCCAAAACCCCACCTGGACTCCCCCTAAAACCCACCTGGATGAGGTCCTTATTCAGGCGCACGCCCAGCTTGCGCTCCGCATCCTCGGTCTGGATGACGCAGTTGAAGGCGACATCATTGGAGGCGAGGTTGGTGCGCACGATGTGGGGGATGCTGTACTTTGCACGCCTCTCGTGCTTCGCCTTGTTGGTCAGCAGCACGGCGCTGCCGTTGGCACGGAAGAGGACGTTGGGGATCAGCATGCTGCGGTCCCGGCCTGCAGTGCCAGGAGAGCACCAACACACACCGTGAGCTCAGGCTGGAGAACTAAGCACAGGCATCCATGTTGAGAACTCAGTGACTTCCTGTATATGCTCAGTATCCCTGCCTAGCCTGGGAGCAGCCACCAATGTTGCGCGCAACACTGCTAAGCGTGAACAGAGTACACTGTGGCGACGCTGGATTCACAGAACCAGGCAGCTGCAAGCTGCTCGCCCCCCCCCCCCCCCCCCCCCGCGATTCGACTCCGCAGCACAGTGCGCACATGGTGGCCTGCTGTCCTAACTCCTCCTAAGAGATCACCTGAGTAGAAGTTGTTGGTGATGTTCTCGTGGCTGACCACCAGGGCCACCTTCTCAGGGTGCAGCTGCAGCAGCTCCCGAGCAAGGTCCATAGCTATCACACCAGCACTGCACAGCACAGCACAGCACACCATGTCACAACACGTCTGACATCATTGGCTCGACACCAACACACGCCTGCACATTTGCCATGCCTGCGCTGTACTCATAGCAGAGATCTGTCAACCATGTTTTGTCTCCCCTTTCTGCTGGTTGGCTGGTGCCCAGCAAGGTCTGCAGATCGATTGAGCAGTCACACCAGGAGACAGCTTCCTAGCTTGCAGCCAGCAAACACCAAGACACCATTCATCACCGTGCAACAGGCTGAGCGGCTGCGCTGGTGTGTGGGGCTGTCTTCTCACCTGCAGCCCATGCCACCCAGGCTGTAGTTGACGGTAGTGGAAGGCATTTTGAAGTGGTTGATGATTGCTGCTGACATGCTTGGGGTGGGGTTGCTGCAGGTAGCCACACCAGGCAGACACACAACACACACAGGCAACAGAGTCAGCGAGGAGTTGGTGACAAACAAGTGCCCGTCTGTCGGCAGCTCAGGACCATGAGCTTCTGGGCTCAAGCCCCCCCCCCCCCTCAGCAGCACAGGAGGGACGTGCGTGCATGTCTCCTATGTGAAGTGTGTGTTGCGCTACAAGCGCTGTCTTCCAATCAGGTTGCCTTCGTTTGGAGTAATCCAAGGGGTCCTGACACCAGCGCTGCCAGGCGCACACACATAGCAATCTACAACACACGCCAGCCTGAGCAGTCTGGTATACAGATGACAGCACCTGCCTGTTACTCACAAGAGTGACGAGTTTGTGATGACGAAGTCGATCTGCCTGGGTGTGACACCGGTTTTGTCCAGCAACTCCTGGATGGTGGTGAAGCATGTGGCGCCAAACTCAAACCGCGCGGCCTCGATACCCAGCTGGTTGGGGTCGCCAGTCTGAATGGCTGGGCACACAGCAGTCCTCTCGCCCAGCCCTGTCCTGTATGCAATCTTCTCCTGCAAGAGACGGAAGGTAGAACACACCAACACACCAACATAGTGGGCGGCTGCGAATCCCAACTCCATCCTGCAAGAGCCTGCTTGAAGGTAATTCTGGTGCAGTGTTGATGGCCAGCCGTGCTGCATTGTGCGACAGGAGGCTGCTGGCTACTAGACTGATGTATGACCTCTGACGAGGGCACACCAATGCTGCTGCTGTGCTCTGCGGCTGGGCCTGCTGTCTGCATTGCGATTGTCTTCTGCCATTGTTTCTGCCATTGGGTCGAAGACCCAGCAGCCTGCATGAGATTTGAAACCTCATGTCCACCGGCTCTTTCCCCCTCACTATTCCAAGAAGCTGGCTGGCAGCCCAAGGCGTTGCTGACCGGCTTGTCTGCCGTCCAAAGCTGGGATCAAAATAACAAAACAGCCTCACCTGGAAGCTGATCTCCTCATCTGAGAACTCCCGTTTCTCACACAAAGATCTGATGCTGCTCCGAGCGAACAGCCAGCTGCATGGGAACATGGTGTCAACACACAGCATCACACGTCAGCTGCTTTGCATCCGTACAGGTACCGTGTGTGGGATGCCACTGTGACACCTTGTCTTCCTTGCCTGGCACACGGTGCCAGTGTTCAGTTGTGGGCCAGGGGGGCATGGCCGCCTCAACCGTGCAGGTAGCAATGGGTGGATGGAAAGCGAGGCAGTATCCACTGCAATCAGAACCAGGATACATCCCTGCTACCCTGGCACCAAAGTCTTGCTCTGGTTGGCGACGAAGAAAGGCCGACACACCTGGCACACCCCGCTGTTACCCGCCACACACCTGGCCCATGCAAAATCACCCCAGGGCCTGCCCAGGGGAGGCGTCACCTGCTCACCTTTCATGTGGCTTGTGCACGGCAAAGTCCAGCACATACACCCTCTTCTTGACCAACAGCTTCTTGGCCAGCAGCAGCCCCACACACACCAACAGCAGGGCTGCAGCTGCGAGGTGGCAGACGCCTAGCTCTAAGTGAACCGTCATACCGCCTGCACCGCTGTCAAGCCACTTGCACGCTGCTTCCACAGCCTCGAACGCCCTCGAGCTGAGGGTGTTGAATGGTTTATTCAAGCACTCCCCCATCGCGCTCAAAACTGCCACCGACTGGAACGATAAGAAAGCAATTCCAAGAAAGAAACCGTGCAGGGCCTGGCTTGGGCGTCAGTGCTTCTCTGCTTGTTCTGCTGCTCGCGATCACAATGTGCTGCCCCAGGACAGACCAAGACGTCGATGATGAATCCAACGGCGTCTGTGTTTGGCTGGAGAGGGAGAGTATGATGGGGGTCTTGACAAATCTGGGAAAAGAACGGTAGAAGGACAGGTGATGGTCGGATGAGTGATCAGAGGCGTCCCAAAAAGGCAAAAGCCTTATAAATTTATGATGGATAATCTTTACAAGTGCACGTCGATGGAAGCTGGACGTACGGTTGAATTTGCAGTGTTAACCTTGGCGGACGGTTTCCTTGCATCAGAGGTCACCAGCGCAAGCATTGTTGTGGGTGCCTGTTCACATACTCAGACTCCTGCGAAACAGCTGCTGAGGCAGGAAGCCAGGAGGCTTGGGTCAAGAAGCCAGGAAGCTTGGGCCAAATGCTGCATGCTGCAGACTGCAGACTGCATTTCAGAACACCCACCCTGCCATGGGCCATTTGTGATTCGCCCCGCAGTGTTTAAGCTCAGGGATGCCACAGTCGTTGCACTGCCAGGTCCAAACCATTCAGAACGCAGTGCCGCTTGTGGGCCAGGCCAGGCTGGCACAAACGTGTCACGGTCGTACAAGCATGTCCCCTCGCAAGACAGAAAGGGGCGCATGTAAATAATCACCACATCAGCCCGGAAACATGCCGGCACACACTGTCAGCAACAGCCGTACGCATTGACGCACAGCTGCGCGCACCGCCTGCCCAACACATCACACCTCCTCCTGCGCTGCCACAGCTGCGACTCCCCCCTCCTGCAAGCTGCCCAGCAGTGCATTGTCCAGCACATACTCAGCAAAGGCCTGGAAACCTTGGTCTCGCAATGCTGCCTCGACAGGAGCTCGCTGCTGCGCACCAGCACCAAGGCCAGGCCCCTGCTGCTGCTGCTGCGCTTGCGGCGTTTTGCTAAGGTGCGTGCTTGTCGGCACTGCCGCAGGCTGCAACCTGTCGAACGCTGAGATGACATCTTCATCAGCCCAGGCGTCTGTCAGAAGCTCCTCCAGCACTGCACCTGCTGCTCGAATGGCCTGAAACTGTGCCGCACCCCCACCTGCCCCTGCTGCTGCAGCAGTGGCGGCAGAGGCCTCTGACTCTTCCTGCTGCAAGCTGTCAGGGTCGCCTTGCGCCTGCTGCTGTTGTTGCGCAGCGCGTGCTGCCCTGGCTGCAGCTGCTGAGGGCCCAAGCGCCCCTGGTGGGGGCAGCAGGCTGACTGGCGGCTGCCCTGGTGGCAGCAGGTGCGCCACTGCAGCACCGACATGCAGCAATGGAAATGCAGGCATGGCAGTTCAAAATTCAAGCACACCTGAGGGACATACTGTAACACAGCAGTCTATCCTCGCCCAGCGTTTCATTCCTCTCTATTTCAACCTACCCTCTGTGTCACCTCTACAAAGGCATGCTGCTTGCTGTCATCGCAATGCCACCTGCTGATGCCACTTCGCAGCATGGTTGGCATCCTCTGCACAGCAGTCCTGATGTCTTACTATGACCTGTGACCGGTGGCGCACTTGCATCTGACTCTGAGCACCAGGTGCAGACCACCCAAAGACGACCCAAACCTCTCACCTGCCAGCAGCTTGCGTGCACGCGGGAGCTCGTCCTGCCTGATGTAGCACCCCGTGTTGATGTGCCCCTTGCTCAGCACAGCCCCCTGCACAGTGACCGTCAGGAGCTGCGGCGCCGCCTGCATCCACTGCTGCTGCTGCTGCTGTGCCCGTTGCTGGGCGCTGCTGCCAGTGCTGCGAAGCGTGAGGGTCTGCTGATAGCGCTGCTGTAAGGTGGCAAACTTGTTGCAGGTGGATTGCGTCATGGACAAGTGCAGGGGCAGGCGCTCGCGCAGGGTCTTGCCGGGTGGTGGCATGATTTGCCTGCAGGGTGATAGAGAGGAGATGACCAGCGTGAGAGGTGTTTGTGCTCTGGCTGACGTGATGCATGTAAACGACAGCATTGTAGGCTGGAATGGAAGCTGTGCAGTAAGTGCACTGCAACAATGCAGTTCGAAACTGGCACTATTTGGAGCCCTAGGGCTCCCTACATGCCAGTAGGAACAGCACGGCTGGAGGCATCCGATAAAGCCATGTGCTGAGCAGCACAATCGCCATGCGAACGGCACAGCCTGCTGCTGACTCAGCTGCCAATTACAACATAATCATATCCTTCCCTGGATGATCTGCAAATCACCTGGGCGGGTCCTGCGCGATAATCTCCTCGTACGTGTCTGTCGCCAAGCCGCTGCTGCCCAGCGTCTGCCACTGCTCCAAAGTCAGCCCCTGTGCCCATATGCCCGCTGTTGCTGCCGCTGCTGCTGGGTGGCCGGCGGCAGGTGAACTGCACTGCGCCTCAGCTGCATGGCAGAAGATCTCCCCAGAGAACAGCTGTGGCTGCAGACCCGCTTGGAAGCTGACTTGGCACACACGAGCCTCACCAGGCTCCAAGACACCTGCAGACACAACAATTAGTTTTACCCACTGCACCACACTGTACTAGTCCGCTCTAAATGCGTGTAACCTCACAAAAGCACAGATGCTGGGGTCCCCTGGCTGGAGCGATGTAGTGACTTCGGTGCAGCCCTCACCAGCTCATTCCTGCGCTACAAGACCTGGTGGCCCAGAGCAGCTCGGAGCTGGCAAGGGCTGCATCGAAAGTCGTTACCTGGCTGTGGCCACCATCACCTGAGACTGCACAGGCTGCTTCAAGCAGTGTGCAGTGCACACCACAATGCAGATAGGCAGCAGCAGCGGCGGCGGCAGTCGCTGCCGCGGCAGCACCATACGCACCAAAAGGTGGCAAGCATGGACAGCACGATGCACATCACGTGTCAGGGCCAATCTTACCAGAGGTGGGTACGACAGAGAGCCTGCCGCTGATCACTGCCCGGTGCTCATCAAAGACGCCAAACTGCCAGGCAAACTCCATCGGCACATCTGCTGTGTTTGTGAGCGTCAGCAGCTGCTTGGTGTTGCCGGCAGGCAGGCACACTCCCAGGTCCAGCACCTCTGGGCTGCTGAGCAGCCAGCGGCCCCCACTGACACCACTGCTGCTGCTGCCGTCAGCGGCAGTGACGCTGTGGTACAGGCTGCCGCCACCGCTGCTGCGGGGACAGTAGGCTGTGGCAGCGGGGTGCTGGCTGAAGCCGACCCAATTCTGCCATTGCCTGCAAAACGTACATAGTGATCATGCTTTGGATCAACTCAAGTGAGGCTGAGGCATGGAACCCCTGCGGGTAGCAGACCCACTGAAGAAGTGTGTCGGCTGCTTGGGTTATCCACCGCTGCCCCCATAGCCATCTACACATGGCCGCGGCTACCCCTGTCAGACGGTCACCTCAACCTGCCGCCCTAATGCATGCTGCGGCGCAGCAACATGCTGCCGTGGATGCTGGCAAATTGTACAGATCTGTAGGCTTCTAGAAGCCTGCTCCAACGTCCTCAAGCTGACTGCAGCCAACAAGCTGAGCAGCAACTGAGTGACACTCACTGGGTTGCCTCTTGTGGAGTCAAGAGCGCATGCTGCGGCTGTTGCGTCGGGTGGTAGCCCCGCCCATGGATCAGCAGCGGCTGCGGCGCATCACTGCCAAGGCTGAGGGGCAGGGCCACACTGTACTCCTTTGCTTCCAGGGGCTGGAAGAGCCAGTTGAACACTGCAACCCCGCCAGGCAGCACCTCGCCTGCAGCAACGGGCGGCAGTGTGCAGCCATCACCACAGCGTGCACCAATCAGCCACCCCACTTTGTGACAGGTTGTTGACTGCGCTCCATGTGCTTGAGCTGTTGCATCCTCTCATGGGGTGGACCCGCATGGACTTTGATACTGCTAAGTTATAGCCGTTACTGCAGGTCCAGCCGCCAGCCTCAAGCATGCATGGCCATTCATGACTCACGTAACTGCTGCATCAGTCAGCTGCATCAGTAAGCTACATCAGTCATACCTGACAGTGGGCTCCCTCCGGCATACTTGATTATTTCAGCCGAGTAGTTCTGCTTGGCAAGCTCCAGCAGGGGTGAGAGGTCGAGGCTGCAGTGAGCAGGAAGCAACGCAGCTGTCAAGCCATCGTGTCATTCAGCACTGTTACCCACTTCTCGTCTCCAATACCGCAAATCATCTCAATCGAATGACCCGCCCGCTGTGTATGTACATAAGTGCTCACCTGTACTGCAGTGGAGCTGGGCCGGCATTGCGGAGCGTGTACTGCTGCAGTGGCGGCTGCAGCTCGCCTATGGGTGCTGCTGCCAACTGGCAACTGTGGCTGCCCCTGACAGCCAGCGCACACTGCCTGGAGGGTGAAATGGCCTCTGCGCTCAGCTGCAGCTGCAGCTGCTTGCCGTCCTTGATCCGGAGGAACAGCGGCAGACAGAAGGCACCCTCGGCCACAGGGTTGAAGCGCAAACACACCTGCAACAGTGGCGATACAGCCAAAGCCTCAAGCACAGCGCAGAGCCAACTACCTTGCAGCAAGAGCCACACTGTCAGTGACGCCAGCTAAGATTTCAATGTTACTCGATGCACCTGCAGTCTGGCGGGTTGAGACACAGCCATGCACTCCCTGCAGTCCGCAGCTGTGCAGCCGCTGCAGAGGCTGTGGTAACGGCACAGCCAAGTGCCGAGCGCCACCACCGCACCTGTTGAGCCTCACCAGCCCCCAGCCTGCCATTGCGAGGTAGCACCTCAAACACATGGTTGTCAATGATGAATGCCCGCTCCTGCTCTGCCTGCGTAAGGGGCCTGGCAGACTCCACCCACTTCTCCATGTCAACCTACAGCAGGCAGTGCAGCAGGCAATACAATTTGTGGTGGTCGAGGGTGGACCAAGTTGCCACTGCAGCATCACTCTCGAAGCAGCAGGCCAACAGCCCTTGCTGCACACTGGCAGCTTCTATAAAAGGACTTGAAGCATCAAAGATAGTCTGTATGGCACTACTTGAAGCCACATACTGGACAGACGACACAACATCGGCGGGCGACGGCGATGCATCACTATCGATGGTTCAAACAGCATGTGCTTACCTGAGGGGCATCATAGCTGTGCAGCTCCCACTCTGCAGGCAGGACCCCGTCATTGCTGACCTCCAGCCAAAACTGCCTTGAGCCACCACCTGCAGCTGCCACCCCCAGGTCCACCGCAAACGGTGGCAGCAGTGAGGCAGCGTTGTCGTTCGACAGCTGGCCCTTGTCTGCCAGGTGCTGGGCCTGCACCTCTGCGGCTGTGACGGGGCAGCGCAGCTCTGCATTGAGCTGTGATAGGCTGAGGACCTGCCATGACACCTGCATTTGACGCATGGCATTTGTAGGGCATGGGGCACCAGCAGCAGGTTAGCAGGAGTCAACCTGAGAAAAAGCCTGTGAGAAGCTGGTCACTGAACTGCAGCACCTGTGCATGGCATGTGCTGGCTTGCATGGTGTGTGTAGGCTGCGGTGCATTGAATGCGCATGCAGTATGTTCCACTACTCATGGCATGATGCCGACAATAGATTACGCGTCATCATGCCTAGTAGCAGCCAGCAGGCCTCTACCCACTCAAACACGAATGGCCTGCCTGTTGCTTGGGGCAAAGCGCCTCATGCTTTGATTGGGCTAGCCCAACACATGTGCAGATTGCTTTCTGTGTCACTGCCGCGCCAACTAGCTAGCGCACAGTACACACCTGCTTGGGCAAGCCCTCACAGAACGCGTCCGTGAACAGCAGCGACGGGAAGCTGGCATCTGCCGTCACAGCAGCAGTGGCGAGCGGCGCCCTGTCCAGCAGTGACGCATGTGCTGCGCTGCTGTCATACCCGCTGCCGCTGTCACACACGACCCCCGTGCAGTCCTCCCTGCCCCCCGCTGTCGCTGCCGCCGCTGCTGCTGCTGCTGCTGCTGTTGGGGCACCCACTGCAGCCTGAGGCTTCAAGCTGCCGCCCCTAGCCGCCCTGATAACCTCCAGTGCCTCTTCAACTGCAGAGTCCCGAGGGCTGCCGCCGCCGCCCTTGCCATCATCCAGCTTCACAGCACCCAGGCTGGACCTGACGCCACCCGCACACCCCGCTGACTTGGAGTGCCGGGACAGGAGCATGCCTCGGGGCTGGGGCTGTTAGCAGGGGAGGCGTTCAGAGAGCCAGCCAGCGAGCCAGCCAGCTTCATTGGCGTGGAGTCTGCTGACAGCCGGCCTGGGCAGGGTGTAGCTCCTGGGCTGCTGCAGGCACTGCTTGCTGAGAAGGACCTGTGGCTGCCAGGGCCCCGCGGCAGCGGCAGCGAGGCAGCATGCAAGTTGAGGCGCAGGCGGTACTGCCCCCGCCGCCGGGGCAGCAGGGTGAGCGTCAGCGTCTTGCAGGCCCTGCAACAGGCGCAGCAGATGCAGAGTCTCAACATATGAGTGTGGCAGCACATGAAGAGCATATGGGAGCAGCAGCCAACATTGGATGACGTTGGGAAGCCACTCAAAGCCATGGCAGACTCGCATTGCACAGCTACAGTAAGACTGGGCCCTGCATGCAGTCATGACAGCAACTACGCATGCCCAGCTGGGCAATTTGGCATCCTCCAAGAGTCCGACTCTTGGAAGTTCCGGGATGTGGTGATTGGAAGTTCCGGGATGTGGTGATGGCTCTGGCTGCAAGCTGCCCTCACCTGGCATCCACTAGACCCTCGGGAGCATCCAGAGAGCAGTCAGCAGCAGCACCACCACTGAAGTCAACACTGCCTGTAGTGCCGGCACAGCTGATGCCGTTGCCTGCTGCTCGGGACATTGACTGCGACAGCACCGCTGCTGCGCTGCCAAACTCGCAAGGCACCTCAGAGCAATCCACGCCCTCGGGGACCTCATCAAGCACAGTGACGTGGTACCGCAGGATCCCAGCGCTCTGGTTGATCAGCTTCAGGGTTTTGCGTTGGGGGTAGCCGACGTTGACGTCCCCAAAAGCCAGGCTGGCAGGCTCGATGCAGAGAGCCCCTTGCGTGGCTTCACCCGTAATGGTCATGATCAGCTTCTCACAGGCAAGGTGGCTGCCAGCAGTGCTTGCTGCACCAGTCAGAACACTGCCGGTGCTGCCCTGCTCCTGACCGTACTGCTGCTCGTCTGCATCTAGGTCTGCTGCTGCCGCTTCCCCGTACTCCAGAGCGGTAGGGGTGATGTGCACGAGGCTTACACCTGCTGCTGCTGCAGTTGCACCTGGCAATGCCGTCTGTTCGGCGCTGGGGGCAGCAGCAGTAGCTGGCAGCAGCAGCAAGGCAGCACGTGCACTGTACAGGCCCTGCTTCATGGGACTGAAGTCCACAGTCACCTTTGCGCTCTCATAGCCCCTCAGCAGGCCGCCCTGCAGCAAGGACAAAGTGCGCAAGAACAAAATGCATACAGTCAAGGTGGTGGGCCCATGCTCAGGCTCGCATGTGCAGCAGAAGCTGATGTTGACGTCGGGGTTTACCACCATGATGTTTTTACCAGGCACACCAGTGACAACAGCCTATGACTGCTTTCACAGCCTGTGGTAAGGCCAAAACAACTGACGCGGTGCGTGTTGCGAAACATCCCGCCCACCATGCGCCCCACATCAGGCCGTTTCATGCCCCACATGCATGCATTGCCTCGGCGGAACCACTGCTCACCACAGGCGCCACTGACACTGCTCCCTGAAGCTTACGGCTGAGCGCCCAATGCCAGCACACCGGCACCTTGGACGCATTGCGCACTGTCAGCTGCCGGCGACTGCTAGCGCCCACGCAGGTGGGCCTGAAAAACAGGCGGTTGTCCGGCACGTCCCACACCAGACGGGGCTCGGAGGCTGTACCCGACAGCAGCACGGTTGTGCTGTTGGAGGTGCTGTGGTTGAAGACGCACAGCAGCTTGAGCTCTGCAGGGTTCAGGGCGGATGGCTTGAACCGCAAGGCAACCTGCAGAACCATGAGGTAACATCAAACGACAAACATGGTCTTGGTTGAAATCAGAAGCAACAAGATGGTGTTTCCCAGGGAACTCATACGCATACAGAGAATGTATGCTGCAAGGGTTGGCTGGCACCGCTGCTGGGATGGAACCAGCAGCCACAGTGATCTGATGCAGAGCCCTGCTCACCAGCTGCTGGCTCTTAGGCTCCAGCACTCCCTGAACTGGCAGCACAGCAAACTGGCCGAACCAAGCCCCTCCAGCTGCCACAAACCCCGCCTTGACACAGGCGCCACTGCTGCTGCTGCTGTTGGCCGCCGCAGCAGACGCAGCAACAACCCCCTCGCCGCCAGCAGCAGCTGCTGCTGTAGAGTTCAGGCGGCTAGCTGATGCTGGGCCATGGTGGTTGGCTGTGCCGGCCCGCGCGCTGAAGGCAAAGTGGACGGGCGTGTCACCGTGGTTGGTCAGGCACAGCGTTTGGTGTACAGCCTCTCCTGGGTGGCAGGCTGGGAAGCTGATGCTGCTGGCATTCAGTGAGACCTTCGGCGACAGCTCTGGGTTGAGCGTGGCAAAGGTATTGCCGCAGGCCTGCATGGTAGCACACAAGGAAACAATGACCTCACATGCCGTCATCAAGCTTCATGCCGCTTTTATGGAGTAACCCCTTGAGAGGGTGCTCCATCAAACCCTGGGTGGGCACGGCCCACGACGGCCATGAAAAGCAAGGTAGTGCTTGGGTGTTCCTTGCACACCATGCAGGATACTGCCAACCTCCAACTGCAAATGCTGTCTGGGGGCATAATCAGCCGCATCAGCAGGGCAACCAGACGTGACGGAGGATGCTTTCAATTTGAATGATAAGTCTTGAAGCTGTTCAAGCATTCTCGAACCTGCTTAGCACTCTTTACACATCTGCCATCAACCGATCAGCGCCACCCCCCCCCCCCCTGCTCACCAGCAGCGCACACGACCAAGGTGGCACCACCTGGTCGTCCTGCACCAGCCTAAAGCTGCGCATGGCCTTCACACTGGACAGCAGCATCACAGTCTGCGCAGCAGCGGCAGAGAAACAGCATAGGACCGATATGTGACATGCAGCAGTCGTCAGGTGTAGAGACACAATGAGAGTTCAGGCTGCACCATCTGGAGGTCACACCACAAACACTGCAACTGGCAGCTGCCACACTTATTCAGTGCAGCATGCGCATGGGGGTGGCGGCTGAGCTGCCCTGCAGCATGCGGTCCAGGGCAACATCTGACCCGAGTGTAGGAGCCTTGCGACAGACCAGACAAGCCAGGCTCTCAACCAGGCATGTCTGCTGCAGCAGCAGCCTGGTTGTCTGAATGGCATACCTGGCAGTAATACTGCCCGTCCCGGGGAGGCCTGAATGCCAGCCTGAATGTGCCTGAGGCCTGCGGGCGCAACTCCAGGGATTCTGGGAAGGCTGTGAACACCTGCTGCCTGCTGCCATTGCTGGATGCCAGAGGGTCAGTCCAGGTGGGCACAACCAGGCTGACTACAAGCTTGGCGTTGGTACAGTTTGTCACCTACAAGCAGCCACACAGCAAGGTGACAACACTGTTGCCGGGCATCAGCAGCTGCACCCCCATACCCTCTGCATTCGGCAAGCGAGCACCTGGCAGCGCACAGTTGTAGGTTACGTACATTGGTGGTGTGTGCAAGATCAAGCCGAGCCCGTATGTATCAGCACATACCTGAAAGCTTTGTGGCTCAAATGGAGACAGCCTGCTGCAGCACCCAAAGTCAAGAAGGGTGTCGCTGACAGTCACTGCCGGTTGCGCCTGCTCTAGCCCATCAAACAGAAGGCTCCAAGAGTCCGAACCCACCAGCTGCTGGTGCTGCTGCTGCTGTTGTGATTGCTGGTATGGAGCAAGCAAGGAACTGCCTGCCATCTCTGCATCAGGACGGCTGCAACTCTGCTGCCCTGAACCGCTGGTGGTGCCCTCTGGTGCACCCGAGCCACCGCTGCTTGCGCCGCTGCTGCCAGTACCACCCAGCATGAGGGAACCACTGCTGCCAGCAAAGCCATCAGCTTCTGGTTGCTGCTGCCCACCCTGCTGCCAATAAATGCTGCTACTGCTGCTGCTGCTGCACAGGCGCTCCTGTATGTGCTTGTAGCTGAGCACTGGCGGGCGGCTGGTGTCGTCATAGCAGCTGGCTAAGGCATCAATGGCCTGAGGCTCCCCATCCTGCAGCAGCAGCACAGCAGGCAGCCCGGCACGCATAAACAACTGCTGCGGTCAGGGCATAGCTGATGCATTAACCAGTGTGAGCAGTACAATGCAGACTTGGTATGGCACACACCAAACCTGTGACCATGCAGCAAGCAGACTCTCCCATGCATGCCTACTGAAGGCAAACGAGGGCAGCTGTTGCCGCCCAGTCAGATCACATGCATCCAACCAGGGCCAGTACCATGCAGCACCGAAGGGCCGTTGCCTACTGATCAACCAGCCCACCTTGACCAGGCACACGATGCGCTGCCAGTAGATGCCAGGGGCCGACCCAGCAAACCTGACCCCGGTGTGCGCCATCGAGCGCGGCCGGATGACGCCATGTGGCCGTGTCAGCGTGAACACACCCCATGCCTCGGTGAGAAACTGGTAGTGCACAGGCAGGTCAGAGTCGTTCTGCAGGTACAGCGTCTTGCTGGGCGTGATGCCGCTCCTGACACTACCAAAGGAGAAGACGCGCGCGCTGAGGCGCAGCTGAGGCGCAACTGCTGTGCCCTTGCAGGTGAGTGCGAGCTTGTTGCCGCCCTCCGTCACCAGCGTGAATGTCTCGCACGAGAACGCGCCGGTAGCGTGGGGCGCAAACACCACACGGAACATGGAGTACTCGTTCGGCTGCAGGCTCCCTCTGCAGCGCATGCAACAATCGACGCAGGTGGCTGACAGTGAGAAACCGATGGCAGCCCACCCTTGCAAAGGCCCCTGCTGCATACCGCGACACATCAGCGCAAAAATATCAGCGTGATTTTGCACCCAAGAAACACCCTGCTGGAGTCAAGCTCCGCTCAAGCCATGCGTACCCACCTCGCAGGCTGTACAATGATGGCTCCATCATGTGAGCCAGGTCCAGCTGCGAGGAAGAAGCTGGCTGGCACTTGGGAGTGGTTGCCAAACCGCACAAAGGCCTCAGCAGTCTGCCCCACCACAACATCACCCAGATCCACGCAGTCCGTCTCCAGGGACAGGAACGGGAACTTCGCCATGCCGCTGACCTGCAGCAATCAAGCACCACACCAGTGTCAGCTGCAAGGCCCTGGCCCAGCTTGCCAAGCAACGGGATTCAGGCCGCTACCTCTGCTGCTAAGACGCAGTCATGGTGACGTCACTAGTTCCAGCTGCCAGGAGCCCGCTGCCAGGGGCCACCAGCTTATTGTTTATGGATGATTCTAACGCGTTGCTGTACGCTGCATGTGCATTTGAATCCAATTACCTGCACTGTCACCAGCTCCCCGTTGTCCAGGCTGCATGCTGCTGCTACCCTGAATGCTGCTGCTTCCTGCGGCTGGAAGTGCACCTGCAGCAGACACAGACAGCAACAGAACCCCAGCCCTAGCCCCTCTGAGCTGCTGACACACATCTGCCTTGCA
Organism: Desmodesmus armatus; assembly: GCA_007449985.2. Lineage (NCBI taxonomy): Eukaryota > Viridiplantae > Chlorophyta > Chlorophyceae > Sphaeropleales > Scenedesmaceae > Desmodesmus > Desmodesmus armatus. The sequence goes on from VIIQ02000638.1 coordinate 199,853, forward strand.
TGATGCAGTGATGGAATACTGGATGCACTTGATATGTTGGCACAACGGCTGGTGATTTTGCTTGGCGGCTTCATCAACTGCTGCATGCAGGTGGCAACGAAGGGCGCATCCAAACACGATGCTCTGCTGTTGTCTGCCACCTGCCCGTCCATGCGTGGCATGAACAGCATGCACTGTTCATGCCGGCTGTGGAAATGACTGCCAAGTGCCAAGCCACCTGCAGGTGCTGGTGGGTGTGCAAGCTGGCATGTGCTGTGCAGCTCCCCCTTTCCTCACCTCACACACCAGCGTCTGCCCCGGCGCCAGCTGGCCGTTGGCTGGCGTAACAGCAAACGGCTCCTGCACCCTCCAGGTGAACTGCAGTCCCGCATCACCCACGTTCTTGATGGGCAGCTGCTGCACACAGCTGCTGCGCACGGCAACACAGCCAAAGTCTAGTGCAGGGGGCAGCTGCAACTTGCTGGCTGGCAGCACAGCAGACAAAGGCACAGTGATGCTGCCGGGGCCAGTGAAAAGCTCCAGCTCGTCTGTGTGGGTCTGCCGCGTGCTGGGCCGAAAGGCAACCTGGTGCAGCCAACCAGCAGCAGCACAAAGGGTTGGGAGAGCAGCACAAGGTGTCTGGTGCGGGCTTCGCCACAGGGGATCAGCCTACCGTGATGCCGCTGCATGTGGATGCAAACTCAGATGTGTGTAGCAGCTGCAGCACTTTCAGTAGCTGGCCTAGCACTCATGCCCTGCACTTGTTGCCGAATGCTGGCTCACAGTGCTAGCTGCGCTGCTGTGTGTCATCGCTGCCCATGACATGACAAAGACATCAATAGGCGCAGCACCGGCAGCAAGCCCCCCCCCCCCGTTTAGACTGAAGCTTTCCCCTCGTTCAACGCAGCAGTGGTCAGCACGCAGCTACCTTGATGGTGGCTGACATCCCAGGACTGAGGCGACGCGGCTCTGGGAACTCCACACTGAAAGCGCTGCTGGCTGGCAGTAGCCTGTAGCTGAACTTGATGACCTGCAGCAGGATATGGCAAAGCACTAACAGCTGAACATGCCCCAACTGCAAAAACAATGCTGGCCAGCCCCATGTAGGCATGGCCAGAGGCGTGCATGTAGCTTTGCGCTGGTGTGCAGCAGCCCAGCAGACACACCTCGGTAGAGACATTCTTGACGACCAACACCTTGACAAACTCCCCTCCCGCACGCCAATTAGTCCACTGTATGTGCCTGGGGACCTCCAGGCCATTCCTGTGAAGGACAGGGACCCATCCGCATCAGCTGCTGTATGTGCATCTCTGCATCTGCTGCTGGTATCGCCAACTTACTGCTCCTTCACATCCCGGCTGCTGCTGAATTTTGAAGTGGTCAAAAAGGTCCCTCTGCGTGCTGTGCCTGCGTACTGGGCTACAGGCATCCACAAGTCTGAAACTGGCGGGTAAGCTGACAAAGCACACTTCAGTCTCCACACTCGACACGATCAAAAGCGCTAGATATAATCAGACGGTCACAAAATAGCATTCAAGCGAGTTGTCTGCCCGAAACGCTGCAGCGGTGTTCATGTATTCTGTGCTGATGGTGGACTGCTGTCGTGAGTTGCTGTGGTTTGATTACGTGAGTGATTGATTGGAAACAGCCATGTCGAGAAGGGACACATACATCAATTCTAGTATGATGGACATGATTGGGAGGCTGATGTGACAGTTTAAGTAACAGAACTGTGATGAGTCATTTGTTGTAATAAGATCGCAGAGGCTGAAGTCATTTGTAAGACTCATCATGCAGCAGGGCTGCTGTGTTCTTTTCATTTAGGTGCCCAGTTAGTTCCTCAAATCAGGTCCACGCATTTTGGCCAGGCTTGCTGCCCATTCTTTGCCAGTCTGTGCTGCCACGTTGAGCATGGAGGCATGGCACACCGCTTGTTGAAGGTAGGTTGCAACATCACCCATACGCCTTGCGATGGCTGATTAGTAGAGGAAACCAAACACTGTGCATGATGGGGCAAACAACCGTGGCCGGAACCATGAAACTTCATGCTGCGCTCTCAAGAAAGAACCTCAAGCTACCAGGCTTGCTTGCTGGCAGCCTCCAACAACTCACACGGAGAGCCAAGTGCATGAACAGCAGCATACCTGATGCCCAAAAGGCACAGCAGGCAGCACAAAAAAGGATGCAGTTGCTGCACTGCTGCATACCCCCTCTCAACTCCTGCTGCAGGCACAGGACAACCACACAAGCCTGCAGGAACGCTGCCTCTCAGCACAACTCGGCAACAACAGCTGCGTCTCAGAACAAGTACCCTGCCCCATCCGTGCACCCCACCATCCACACCAGCACACAAGTTCTGTCACCTGCACCCGCCCGCCAGCCTTGCCGTCCCTTTTACCCTCCCTTCCTCACAGCCCCGGCACTGTTCATCAGCTTCATGCAATCAGGGAGATCCGCACGCTGGGGCGCACGCAGCCCCCTGTCAACGCGTTGGGTGCAGGCGGGCCCACTGCAACTCGACACATCTCTCAATCTTGCGCAAGCATGGGGAGCAATGGCGCAACCTCTATCATCGTAACTCCTGCTTGAATGCAAAGGAAAGCCTGCCTGAAGGGCAGACCCAATGGGTGGGCACGCAAGACACACACGCAAGGACGGCGCACAACACTGCAGACATGCGTACTGGCGCCTCAAACGCAATACAGCCAACTGTGGGCATGCCTTTCAACACAGCAGCGGCTAGGCGCAGCACTGCAGCCGTGACCCTGCTGCGTGAGGCAACCACCCAAACTGGCCGCTGATCTCACACCACGTCTGGAAACAGCAACACGCCACTTCAACCGCTGCTCACCACGCCGCTGAGCACACCAAGCCCAGCACATGATCGCAAAAGTCGACAGTAGCCCTGGCCAGCGCGGACTGCAAGGTCCCTCCTGGCTACTGACAGCCTGAGGGGCCCCTCGTTACCCAACTGCCGGCCGTTGGCAGCCCCTGCTGCTGCTGCTCAGGCGCTGCAGAGAGGGTATGGATGCTGCTCAGTAAGACCGTGGCAGGTACCGCTGCAGCTCATCCCTGCTGCTGGTGAACACCTCGATGTAGCGGGTGCCCATCATCTGCTTGTCCTTAGCTGCTGCTGCCTGCGCGTCCTGGGGGGTGGAGAACTCCACAAGGGCCACACCAGTGGGGCGGCCATAGTCTGTGATGATGTGCACACTGCACGCACGCAGCGGCACGGCAGGCAGGCAGCAGTAAGGCAGCAGTGAGCAACATGATGCACTGCATGTTTGGCAGCAACGGAGGCTTTTACTGTCAGCCACAACCCACTGCGTATGAGGATGCCTTGCAATGTTGGCACAGCAGAGGTCCACCATCCTGCTGCTGAGAGACTCCGTGACTGGAAAGTGCAGGCTTGCTGCATGCACTGTGCTGGGTCTGAAAGTGTCCTGCAAGTGCCCGGGCACCTCAAATGACTGCAAGGCATAAACACCATACGACCACTGGCTGATAGCCTGGGGCCACACTACACCGTGCCAACTGCCCCTGACGACCCATGTCACACAACATCACACAAATTAAATCAAATCAAATCAAAGTCACACTCACTTGTCTGGCAGCAGCGGTGAGATCTGGCAGTCCTCAAACCACCTCACAATGTCCTCCTTCTGAGCGCTGAAGGGCAGGCCACGCAGCCGCAGCACATTGCTAGGGCCTGCCTCGTACCCGTTGCCTGCACCGCCCTCCATGCCGCGGGCGCCGTTGCTGAAGCCGCCGCCGCTGCCATAGCCGCCGCCCTGGCCACCACCGTAGGCGGCGCCGCCGCCACCGCCGGCTGCTGCATAGCCGCCGCCGCCACCGCCGCGGCCGCCGCGCATGCCTGCCCCGTCCACATACATCTCTGCCATTACTGCCTTGTAGTAGTCCTGCAGGGAGTGAGCAATAGCCAAGGGGGTGGGCGAGGAGCAGTGGGGCAGTGTAAGTACACAAGTCAGCGCAAGCACCCACGGACCCGGTGAAGTGGGGAGGGGTGGGGTAGGGCCGCGAGTGAGCGCTGAGGCCTTGAGGGAAGGATAGTAGGGTGGGTGCAGTGTGACAAGGGATGGGTCAGGGGCGGCAGGGCCCACAGGCCTACTGTTTGATGCCCGCACAAGCTGCACAGCCAGGCTGCTGCTGCCGGCCGCAGGACAAACTGCTGTGCTGATGCACCTGTGGCAGTTGCTGGGGTTGTGAAGGTGCAGTAGTAGGCTTGTGCCCCAGAGCACTGCCTGCTTTGCTGCCTGGCAAAAGGTCTGCTGCTATGTGATGCTGAAGTGCTGGCAACACCATAACATCTGCTCTGGCTTGGCGACAACAGCTACTGTGCATCGCCGCAGCAATGGTGGTAGTGACACCGCCAGGTCCCCATATGTTCAGTCATAGTCCCCGCTTGCTGCTGCTCCCAGACACCAGACCGAGCGACGCATGAAGAAGCCAGCAGCTGCGTGCTGCTAGTGCTGCTGGAACAGCCCCAGGATGCCCTTGCACAGCCCGTTTGCAGATGGGGATGTGGCAGGACGCATAACCCAGCTGCTGCTGCAGATAGGCAGCGTGCAGGGTGTAGCTGCACCAAGTGCCAAGCGCACATGTCCACCCCCACCCCCCACAACTATCCAATCTGGTGAGTGACTGCCAGCACGACCGTTTACCAACCCAAATACTTGAAGGCAGCAAACACAACTGCGCGGCTGCTACAATTGTGCAGTTGCAGGCTGTCGCTGCTGCTGCTGCTCTACCCGTGCCCCGTCTAATGCCAGCCTGTGCTGCATCAAAGGCGGTTGCAGCAGCCCACCAACCGCTGCATTTGCAGATGTCTCACCAGCTTCTTGGCCCTGAACACCTCCACGTATCTCCTGCCCATGTAGCTCTTGTTCTTGTCAACAGCCATTTGGATCTGCAGAGGGCTGCCAAGGACCACGAACGCCTCTCCTGAAAACCTGCCATCGCGCTTGACTAGCAGGATATCCACCGGTTCACAGCCCTGCAGGCAATTGAGAGGCCAAGGGGTCAGAACGGGGCGTGTCAACGCACCCCGATGCTGGCAAACCTCCCAGCACTGCTGCTGCTGCGTGGAGACGGCCCCGCTGCATCCCAAAACACGCACATGCATATCATCCGTCCAATTGAGCCGATCCCCGCCTGAATGCTCACCAGGAAAATTCGTATCTCGTCCTCTGTCACATCGAAGGGCAACCCCCTCAACCGGACGCAGGGGAAGACACGCTCCATCCCCATGCCCATGCCCATCCCCATTCCCTGGTCTCCCATCATGCCCATGGGCATTTCGGGGCCGATGCCACCATAGCCCGCCCCTGGGTGGGGGGGTGGCATGCCTGGGCCCCCAGGTCCCATGGGTGGAGGGGGCTGCATCAGCTGCTATCCGCTCCGGAATGCACTGAGGATGCTGCCTGACCCTGTCAGCTGCCCTGTCTCCCGAGCCTGGAGCCCAGGCGGATCAGTATTTGCTGACTTCCCTGCGTGGCTAGTGCGGGGATTGACAGAAGCTGGTACGGCTGTACACGCATTCAGTAAGCTTACGCGATGCACAATTGGGCAATTGGACCCAACTCTGTGCCTACTAGGGTATGGGTATTTGCAGCGGGTGTGACAACGAATCGTTCTGAGTGGCCACACAACGATCGCATGACTATATTCACCCCATTGTCTCGCGATTGAAGCGCTCCCAAGGCTGCCAACATCATCATACGTTGTGCACTTGGCATTGGTGATCTGTGCTGCTGTTTTGTAGTTACTGTGCTTATCGGCATTTGTGCTCTCTTTGTATCAGCTTCTGCCTTGGACAAGACTTCAAGACTTCTTCTGCAGATAGTTTCCCTTTGTGCGCTGAAATGAAACTTGACTTAGTGCCAACTCAGCTGTCGAACCAGTACTGCGACCTCTCACGACTTGATCAGGGACAGGAGGCAAACTACTTGCGACTGCTGTTACAACTCCAGGAAACACAACCTATGCTATGGGCGTTCCCAAGGAGCAGGCGCAAGCAGCCCAACTGCAGGCCCCTGTCCAGCACCCGCCCCACAACAACAGGTATCAGCCAGACCCTGTCTATGCTGCTGCTGCCGCAGTTGCTCCAGGTATGGATACCACTCGCATGCCCTGGGCCACCTGCTGCCGAGAGGCGGCTGCTGCACAGGCTGCAGGCGCAGGGAGTGCTGCTGTGCTTACAACTCTGCACCCTCCTTGCCGATGTAGGGCTTGTCGCTGTACACCTCCTCGTCCTTGGGCTCGTGCACCTGGGGGACACAGCACAGCACAGCAGCAACGCAGTGATATATACATCAGAATCAGTCCAAGCATGCTGTATAAAGCTGCTCGTTATGGCCTACGCCCAAGCCAGTAGGGTGACTAGGACTGCAGCCATGTTTTCAAGGTCCACCCAAACAACCCTCCACGTTCACACGCTGCACACGCGTGTTGCTACGCCTTCCACACCACTCCACCACTGCTTACACACCATGCACATCTGCCTTCAGACCATGCACAGAGCACTGCGCGACCCCTCCCCTCACCTTGACAACATCTGGCAGGGGGATGCGTGGGCCCTGGCGTCCTGTGGGGTCCCACTCCTTCATGATCTTGACCTGCAGCATGCACATGATCATGACACACACATTTATGTGGGCTTTTATGAGCTTCATAAGATTGCTTGCATGTGACTGACATGTATTCTTGATATTCAACACACAACAGCAGGTGGTGACCCAGGCAAGGGCATCAGCGCAAGAGCCATCCCGAACATGGCTCATGCAAAGGCCCCACACAAGAAGCGCCTCCTGTCTCTGTACTGGGTTGTACAATGAGAAGCAGTGGCGCCTGTGCCCAGGGTTGTGACTGTCACCTCCAATTCAAGGCTTTGAAGTGGCGGTCACAACCATGGGCACAGGAATCACCGCTTGTCGCAGTACAGCTCAGTACAGTGAAAAACAGCCCACAGACTCCCAACCTCAGCACTACCCAGCTGCTACCGCCTGACAAGAACCCAAGGGACCCACTACGCAATGGTGGAGCAGCATGTACCCACCCACCTTGATACCCAGCAACTCCTCCCACCCCAGCACTGCCCAGCTGCTGGCACCTTGCAGTGCCCCCCATGAACCACCTTGCTGCCCCGCAACAACCCCCAACTTGGCACTACCCAGCTGCTACCACCCCATTGACCGAGTGTACCCACCCACCTTGATACCCAGCGACAACCCCTACCTTGGCACTACCGAGCTGCTGGCACCCCACTGACCCCACAGACCCACATTGACACCCAGCAACAAACAATTCCCACCCCAGCGGTACCCAGTCTGATGGCTGCTCACATGCACGCCTCAACCCAACCTTGATACCCAGCAACAACTCCTACCACTTCACTACCCAGCTGCTGTCACCTCACATGACCCCAGTGGACCCACGCACCTTGATACCCAGCACACCCTGGCGGAGCATGACGTGGCGCACGGCACCGTCAATGTACACGCGGGTCGGGTCACCGGATGAGACCATGTAGCCATCCTTGAACTTCATGCTCTTGGCACGCTGGCACGCAGCTTGCCAGACACAATCACCTGCGTGACGGTGCGACACAAGACCGAGCAAAGTGGCAACGGTGAGGAACAGTGCAGTGTGGAAGCTGTGAGCAAGGTTTGCAAAGGGCAGGATCCTTTTCGTGACTGCCAGCACATCAGATGGGTAGTCTTCCTTGTGCGACAGCAGCGCTGATCTGTGCTGCCATTCACTTCACGCACATGCTGCTTGGCAAGAGATGGTGCAGGGACCTATCCACCATTACCACTGCTGCTGTACCCCACTGAAGCATACCCCACAAGACATCAAGGCCCGTCTGACCACCCCAACAGGCATATGCTCTTCTGACAACACCCCGCCCACGCCAACACGTGTGTTCTGAACATACCTCGCAACCCTTGGCACCGCTCTCCATGACAAAGCGCAGCACACCATAGCAAGCCCTACAAGCAGTGACCGAAAAGCAATGTAAGACTCAGCAAAGTACATGTGTATGCCTTGCTTGGCTGTAAGTCAGCCGTGCATTGGCAGTGAAGCCCTACCAACGCAGAGGGGGAAGGTTGCTGACCGGTGATCTAGCAATATCTTTGACCAGACTATTCATCTACTGTACTGCTCGCCTACCCACTTGCTGTTGCTCTACAACTGCAGCTGCGTATTGTGCGGCCATGTGCGGTCCCCAACATGGCTAGGCTGATCTGCAGATGCTGTCGCACATGCGCCAAAACCCTCCAGCTTTTCACACCCAGCCCTCCAGTTGCGCTGCACTCCCTCCTGTTCGAAGCTGAGCACCCCACACAACAGCACACTCAGCCACTACTCTCCCCAACTCAAGCCACATCGCCCCTCTGCCACCCCCCTCCCCCCACCTCCCACCACACACAACACTCATTGCATGTGTGTCCACTCCCATGCATCCTCACTGCCGCCCGACCCACCTGCGCACTGCCAGGCCACCCAGCAGCTTGTAGCGCAGGCTCTCTGCCTGTGCCACTGCGCACAGACCCCTGTTGGCCACCTTCTCTGCGTACAGCTCAACGGTGTCCTTGGGGAAGTTGAAGCGCTTCTGCACTGCAGAGGTCAGCTCACGAATGCGGCGGCCCTTCTCACCTGCGGCAGCAGGGCGCAGCAGCAGGAAGAGGAGGGATCAACACGAGTGAAGGACAGTGTGACGGCAGCTGCAGGAGTCGGGCTGAGCTCGACGCTCCTGGAGAGGGCTCGCGCCCAAGTGCATGAGGGCGGGGGGGAGGGGGGGTTCAGTTACTATCTACTGTGAACTTGCTGCCAGTGAACTTGCTGCAGAGCTGACTACTACGTGTAGTGGGGCTGCCCATGCTGCCCCTACCCCCCACCCGCCATCCTGACCACCGGCTACACCAGTTGACTGCAACTACTAAAGACTCCTGTATGGTGCTGCTGTGCCCGCCTGTTCTGCACTCTGCTGTTGTGTGCGACACTGCTGTTTCCAAAATGCTCCAAGTGGCTGCACCCTCGCCTGCTGCCACAACTGTCACTGCCAACTGCCACAGCTGAGATAAGACCCCGGCAGCCTGCATGATCACTGGCATTGGTGCCTGCGTGTGACGCGTGCTCCACCACCACGTATTGTGGCTGCTGTTGGGGTCGGCATGACTAACCGCTCCTGCCTCCTTCAGCAGCTGCGAAGCTTGCTGTTGCAGCCCATGATACAACCATTGCTGTGAAAGCAGCCTGACTGCCCCAACCACCACACATGCTGCGCAGACACCACCCTTACCCCCATCCACGATTGCTGCGACTGGTGGCTGCAGACTGCCCATGCAACCATGCTGCCTTGGTGTTGCATGGCAGCAATACCCAGGCAGCCAGTGGGACTGCCTCCACTGCCCCAAAGCCCAAAAATGACTGCTGCTGCTGCTGTTGTGCTGCTGGTGTCGATCAGTCTGCTGCTCAAGCTGAATGACGCAACTGAGGCTGCAGTTGATTGCTTACCCAGCACGTTCTGCGTCCTGGTGGCACGGATAATGATCTCTGTGCGCATGGGGGTCACGCGGACCTCCACACCAGAGTAGCCATCCTCAGCCAGCTCACGAGTCAGGAGCTCGTTCAGCTCGGCGTAGAACACGCCATCTGCAATGAACTGCGGGTATGAAACAACAAGCACGTCAGGACCGACTGTCGAGGCCCCAAGGAGCAGCAGCAAGGCGCCGCAGATGGCTACTCGCCTTGCGCTTCTTGCTGATGGTGGTCATCTTGAGATACGGTTGAAACCGGCCCCAGATGAACGGACGCGGAAAGAGGGAGGGTCGACTCCAGCTGCACGATTGGCCCAGCCAAAAAAACTCATCCTCAAACCCTCGAGGTTTGAGCAAACTGTGCAATTTTTTTCCTGCTTGTGAGTCACTCTAGGCATTCTCAATTGTACCAAGCGAGAAGCGACGCATTGACGAGCAAGGAAGGTCTGCCAGGCTGTTCAATTTGCTTGGACCCCTCACCATACCAATGCCAGATCCCCTGGTGCTACCTGCAGTCCTGCAAGTGATTGTAGATCACGTAGAACCCTCTATTTTGCAGCTCCTGCTGTGCTCCATCGCTCCAGTCTGTCAGGCCTGGCAGGCAGCAGTTGCAAATCTGCCCAGTCAGTGTGTTGACGTGGCACTCAGCGCAAGCGAGGACACCGCCAGCCAGGCATGGTGGTGCATCATCTGCAGCTTCTGCTCCTGGCTCCCCCATCACACGGGCCTGGTGCGCAGCATCGACATCAGCAAGGGCTTGGCACCTGATTTCTCAGCATTCAGCTGCTGGCCGCTGCAGGAAGCGCTTGCCACAGCCCTAACAGCAGCAGCAGACGGCAGTAAGGACCGCAGCACAGCTGCAGCATCAGCACAGCTGCAGGATGCTGAGGGCGATCCAGCAGTTGATCATGCAGCAGGCCCCAGCACGCAGCCCTCCCTGCAACTTCGAGCCTACAGCAGCGACTGCATGGGCAGCCGCTGTATCCTGGACGCTCTTCCTGCAGCCCACATCAACTCCCTGCAGCTGTCTTTGCCTCAGCACAGCCGCAGCGACGACTCCCTCCCAGGCTGTAACGATCTGGCAGCAGCATTTGAGCGCCTGCACAACTTGCAGTCTCTCAGCCTGTCTTTCAAGCTGCGGCAGGCCCTGTCAGAGCGCTGCTGCAGTTCCATCGGGAGCCTCACAAAGCTGACACAGCTCAACCTAGCAGTAGAGCTAGCAGCACCCACGGTGGCCGTGCTGCAAGCCGCTATGCAGCTCTTGCCGTTGCAGCTCCTGCAGCTGCGCTGTACCTACGAGTCGTGGGTGGGGTGGCAGTTAAGGCCGCTGACGCTGCTCACAGAGCTGCAGCTACACGTCCAGGACGTGTCCTCACCCCGCCCCAGGGCTTTGGAGCTGCCAAGTCAGCTCAAGGTGCTCACTCTGAATGCGGCACGCGCAAACCTTATTCCTGCCGAGCTTTTGGACGCAGCGCACGAGGCTACCTCGGGCAGGGAGTGGGGTGCAGAGGTCCCATGCAACCTCACATCCCTACAGCACCTACAGGCGTTTAGTTTCAAGACCTGGCAGCAGCTGCCGCATGCGTTGGTGCAGTACCTGACCCAGGCGACATCCCTTCAAGATGTCAGCTTGGCCATTGAGTCTGTCCGGGCAGCCATCAGCAGCCGGCAAGAGCTGACCAACCTGAAGCACCTGCAGCGTTTGCGCATCAGCTGGGCGAATATGGACAGCGAGGCGGCAGTTGTGCAGCGGGCGGAGTTCCTGCAGCTGATGGCCTGCCTCGGAGCTATTACCACCCTCACAAGCCTCAAGGTATGCTCAAGTTGCGACGTGCATTATTCTGCGACGCCCCGTTGCAATCGGCACTTGCGACGGCGTTGCAACGCGTCGGAGTAGAACTGTGCCCTAACGCTGTGGCATTGATTGGCTACCTGCGCATTCGTCAGGCTGCAGGGCTGGAGAGAGTGTCGCGGGTAGGTATGTGGTGTATGCTCATTTTGCGATAGCTGTTGAACTGCAAACACTGTCTGTGGTGCGCAGGTGTGTGCATGGCTGCATATACATAAGTCATCACTAAATGGGCATCATATCATTTGTGGACATCATTGACTTGGTGACCGTTGGATGGGCAGTTTTGGAGCAGCACACCTGTTGTGACATTGCGCCCGCGAGCAATGTCAGGCTGTTGCTGCAGCTGTCTCACACATCCTTGTTACCTGTTGCATACGCTGCACCTGCTCCGCTGCCAACCGCTAACTCCTGCATGACCTGCTGTGTGCATCATCCATGTTGCCGCAGCTCAACATCAGCATGCCACCACCAAGCTACTGGATCCAGCTAGGCCACCCAGCAGGCTACCTGGCTCAAATGGCAGAGCCAGGCTATGGCTTGGGCCCTCTGGAGCTTGCTCCTCTAGGAGACTCTGCCCTGCCACTGCCTCTCAAGGTGTTCACTCACTTCACAGGCCTCAGCAAGCTGCAAGAGCTTCAGGTAAATAACCCCTGACATGAGAGACTGGGGTACGTCAGTAGGCCCTCTCGGCACCCTCGTGAGCCACTGGCTCGCTGGCTAGTGCCGGGGTGGGGACCCTGTCCCCAATCACTATACTGTACTGTACTGTACTGTACTGTAATTCTGGGATTTCTTCTGAAGGTGTGAGTGGGGGCATTGTACTCATAGGAGGGTTGGAGTAGTACCTCCTGGCCCAACTTGCACCAAACTCGACCCTTATGCACAGCGGCGCACTGACGCGCCAAAATGAGAGTGCATTCAGAAGATCATGCACTGCAGTGCGGTCGCTTCACTCAGTCAGCAATGGTTGCTGCCTTGATGCAGGTTATCCTGGGGCCCCTGCCGGGCAACCCTACGTACGGTGCTCTGACGGCAGGGCTGGTGGTTCAGCTGGAAGCAGGGTCAGCACAGCAGCTGTCAGGTGGGCGCGCGTGTGTGGGTGTGTGGACGCATGGTGTTCATGATACCATGGCATCTCACGAGGCCAGCCAACGTGTGTTTCATCTGGAGGGTCTTTTCCTTTTGATCCTCTAGTGTGAACCTCTATTGTGAAACTGTTGTGAGGTCAGGGCCATCTCGGCGTCGTGTGTGACGCTTGCTTGCCTGGTAAGGCTGGCAAGCTTCACAGGACTGCCTTCACATAGTTGGCATTCCTGACCAGATGCATGCGCATTTCTGACCAGTGCCGCGCCCGTGTGCTCACCACCAGGGTCTGTGTGGTGACTGCAGCACGGCACATTGACAAATGCTCCCAAATGTGCCTGATTGTACTGCCTGCTGTTTTCTTTGTAGTGCTGACATCCCTGACGTCCCTGCAGCTTCAGGACCTAGGGGCAGCTGTGGATGATGCAGCAGCAGCAGCCCTGGCTGGCTGCCTCACAAACCTGAGGCACCTTGAGCTGCAAGGGAGCTATGTGGAGCTGGACGCAACGGCTGCGGCCTTGCGGCGGCTGCCTCTGCTGACAGAGCTGCATGTGTGGGAGGAGGGCGAGTAACGGCAGGAGGGCAGTCACATGCGGCATGTACAATGCACTCAGCTTGAGTCAAGCAGAAACAGTCCTGTGTGCCACAAGGAGAGGTAGGAGGGGAGAGAAGCACAAGACAGCACTCGGCTGAGGTTTGTTTGTTTGTATGTGCACACACGGTTGGTTTCCTGTCTGCTGCTTCAGTGGCCTGGCCGATGGTGGTCATAAGACAGCTGGCAGCGCATGTAATGTATGCTCACAGAGCAGCAGCATTGGAAGTTTGCTTTTTGTTCGCTCATGCAGGGTTCGTCACCTGCGACAACACAGCTTTGTTTGTGGCGTGTCTTATGCAGTATCGGTACACTTACAACTGTGTCCTGTGCTGTGCCGTGTGTCATGCAGGTGATGGTGTGCACAAGACGGCGGTGACTTCATTCGCCGAAGCTGCGGACAATTGTCTGTGCAAGCAGGCCTGCGGGGTTGTGTGTGTGCTGTAGGTGTACTTTGAGTTGTGAAGCAGCCTCAGTTGTGGTTTACTGTGATCAGGTCCGTACTGGTTGTTCGGGCAGCAATGATGCTCATGTAACTGATCTGGGCGCCCTGATCAGCTGTAGCAGTGTAGCTGGCTGGCCTAAGTTTGATTCGTCTTTGTTGAACCAAGCGTGCCATCTTTGCTGGTTGGAAAGTACAGGACAGCATCTCCCGCCGCTGTGAGAGAGATGTGCAGGCTGGCAGAGGCGCCAACGCCCTGCAACGCTTGGCAGATGCTGTGTTGCGTGTCACACGCCGGTCCCTGCATATTTGGATGTCATGGAAATCCCAACGTATGACACCACTCCACTGATCTGGGTCTGGGTGCACTGTGACGTAAACATTGGACAGAATACAACTGCACGAGGCCGTATCGTTCTTGATCTTGCCCCAAACACCTTGTATCATCGATCGAATGCCATTGTAACAAAGCTTGGAGCGTGATCACATAGCATGAAGTGCCTTTCAAGTACACCCCACCAGTCAAGCTATCGCCTGGGCCCCGGTACCCGTCACGCTCCCCATGCATGCAGTAGCATCTTGAGAATCCCAGCGGGTGCTTTGCGGACTGCCTCGCGTTTTGGTTCCGGTGATCAGCCCCGCCATGGCAGAACAGGCGTTATAGCGCAAGCTGGGCCCTCTAGCTCCCTCGGAGCGCTGTTCACGGACTTCATGCCAACTTCCGTAGCAGCAGGCGAGTCCGCTGTGCTGACAGCACTTCTGCTTGGTGTTCATAATCCTGTTATCCTGCCACTGGTACTAGATAGTGCTCTGCACACGGGGATGCACAACTGTTGAGCGCAATACCTGCCTCTGGTCGACTTGAAAGAGCAACTGACAGCTGCTGCTTGCCTTGTTCGCACCCGGGACACCTCCTGCCCTGTCACCCACTTGTTGCAACAGCAGCTGCAGCATCAACAGTCATGCAGTTCACACCTGTGACAGCTCTGGTGGGTGGCCTCACCCTCGGAATCGCAGCAACTGCCAAGTTTGCCATCACAGGCCGCGTCCTAGGCATCAGTGGGGCACTCAAGGGCCTTGTGCAAGGCCACATCACCTCTTGGCGAGCCCTCTTTCTGGGGGGCATGGTCGGGGGTGCAGTGGTGGCAAACGCGATCACCCCAGAGGCATTTGACATACTTCCATCCACCTTCACGGTAAGCAGTATGGTGCTTGCACCATGGGATGGGTCCGAGGCATTGGTGGTGGGGGAGGGCGGGGGGGGGGGGGGGGGGGGACCCCACCCCACCAAGTGTCTTTGGAACGGGCGAGCAGGCTGCTTGCAGCATTTGATACAACTTGGTCCGTGTTCCTTCTTCATGGATGAGTTTGACTCACAGTGCGCAGCTAGCTCACACCCCCAGAAGTGTCTATGGAACGGGCCACCAGGCTGCTTGCAGCATTTGATACAGCTTGATCCTTGCTCCTCCTTTTTCAACGGAATTGGCTCACAGTGCGTACTTGGCTCACACTGGATGTCCTCGCTGCTGTGCAGGTGGCGAGGGGGCTTGTGGGTGGTCTGCTGGTGGGCCTTGGTGCAGGCATCGGCAACGGCTGCACATCAGGCCATGGCATCTGCGGCAATGCACGGCTGTCTGTGCGCAGCATGTTCTACACGTGAGTTACCAGCCACTGCTGGGTTGCTGTGTGTTGGGATGTGGTTGCCACCCAGACAAACGGGCATAGGCAGTGGTGCATTGCCACTGTTCTCACATGTGACGGCACTGCTTTCTCAAGCAGTGTGACAGGTGTGCTAAGGTCAGGTGCACTGGGCAGCTAACAAAACCTAATGATCAGTCGTAATTAGTCAGCAGTGGCTTGAGTGCAGTTTGTTTGCAGCACTGCAGGGCCATGCAGCCACCCCGCGTGCAAGCATCCAGCCCTCTTAGTTCCCCTGGCCATTGCAGCACTTGCCCTGTGCACCCCAGAACCGCCCTTCCACTGCCGCACATGAGCACCACTGCCTGTTGGGTGCGCTTGTCCCGCTGCTTTGTCCTCAACCGCAGGGCGGTATTCATGGCAACGGGCATGGCAGCAGCAACACTCACACAGACGGCAGCAGCACTGGGCATTGCCCCCACAGCAGCAGCCCTCACGTGGCCAGCAAGTGACGTGGCCAACTCTGGGGCGCTGCTGGCAGCAACAGCAGTGCTGACCTTCATGGGCCTCGCTAGTGCAGCTCAGGCGGTGGGTGGCTGCTGCTGACCAGTGGTTCTAAAGTAGATCTACATTGCTTTGTTGTGTTGCAGTCAACGCCGTCCTGATTGGCAGTGTAAACAGGGCGGTTGAATGCGCAGCTGACTGGTGGCGAGCCTGCTGGATCTAAGGTGTGCACATGTGTCTTACAAGCTTTTGTAGTGAGCAAAGCTTGTGTTGGGCCATGTGCTTTTTGGGGATGTGTGCACGTCCTAGGTGCCAGGTTTGGTCCACAGTACTTTGTGTGTGTATTTTTTTTGTTTGACCGGTGTATTGCTTGCAGGTCAAGGAGCCCAAGTCTGTTGAGCTGTTGACAGAGCTGTCTGCTGGCGCCCTGTTTTCTTTCGGCTTGGTGTACACAGGCATGGTGCGGCCCACCAAGGTAAGCTGATGCCGCTGTCTGGTGCCTGAATGTTTGGCGAACCGCCTCGTGAGCCCCCGGCCCCTGATGCGGTTGCTGGGGGCAGCAAGTGCTGCTGCAGTTGTCGCTGGAACAACATCCTTGTACTGCTCTTGATAGACTGTGCCAAGCTGCATCTCACATGCAGCGCATGCCTGCCAGGTGGCAGGTTCTATGAATGTGGAGGTTGGTGATCGCGCTATGGCGGCAACCTGGCAGTTGGAAGCTTCATGCAGCTGCGGCCCTTGTGCTTACGACCTGAGTAGGTGGTCAGTTTTATGATTTACTCTGTCATCTTGGGCTGCTTTGCTCCCAGGCTGTTGGCTTCACTTGCGCAGCAAAGCAAGTGACAGCCAGCATCATTGGAGTTCAGGATGCTTGCATGCTGTATCCGTTTGCTTGGTCAGTTACAATTCCCTGTTTGCTGCTGTTGTGCTGGGTTGTGCTGCCAGGTTGCCGCCTTCCTGTCTCCCACTCACCCCGCCTGGGACCTGAGCCTGATGTTTGTGATGGGAGGAGCACTGCTGGTGGCACTGCCAGGTGGGGGGTGCCTGGTTGCTATTCGCACCTGCTGTTCACCTATTGAACACAATGCCCGCAGTGTTGCTCTACACCCAATGTGGTTGTGCGCGTGGCATAAGCCAAATCGCAAGCAGCAGCTGTGTGTGGCCAGCCGGTGGGGCGTGCGCCCCCCTTGTACCCTCCCCACAAAACAGCAGTTCCAACGCTGCTGCATCTTCTATGATAAGTGACTCTCTGGCCCTCCGTGCTGTCTTACTCATCGCGTGTGCTGCTTCTGCCGGCCGTGACTTGCAGGTTTCCAAGCAATCCTCAGCAAGCGTGTCATATCCAAGCCGTACGCATGCGGCACCTTCGACAAGCCAACCAGCAGCAGCATAGACTGGAAGCTGGCGCTGGGCGGTGTTCTGTTTGGGGCTGGGTGGGGTGTGTCTGGTATGTGCCCAGGCCCTGCGCTGGTTGCGGCAGTTGCAACTCCCTTGTCGCCCATCCTGGCCTACATGGCGGCGATGATGGCAGGGTTTTGGCTGCAGGGGATGTTCGTGACAAAGTCGAAGCCTGCTGTCAGTAAGCCTGCCACTTCGTAGGCGTGTGTGCTGTGGATAAGCTGCGGTTTGGTTGGGACGACAGGGGGGCTGTACGGTCAGGTGTTACGCAGGCAGGATGTTTGCAGGTTTGGGCTGCTGCGGGAGTGGCTTTGTTGCTGTTTTTTAGGGGTGTGTGCAGCGTGTCCTGTTGTTGTGAGGTTGAACCCTGAAGTTGAGGGGTGGAGAGCGCTGCACCATTTGCAATTGTAGATGCTTGCTGCCCGCTGGGGTGGCTGTGTGGTGCATTATGGAGTGTTCTGGGTGGTGAGCCAGGAGAAAACGTGTGTGTAGTTTCAGGCAGGAGTATGGGCCACTGGCATAAGTGGTGTCTTTGTAGTGCTGCAACTCAACATTGACACGCATTTGACGTTTCTGCTTAACGGTTCTGCTCGAACTCGGGTGATTGACACTGGTGGCTTGGTGTTTGTCAGGCCTGACAGGGTGTCCTGGTCATCGATGATGTTGTGACGAACGAGTGACGTGTTCCGTGACGGTGGTCTTGAGACGGTGAAACCAGCTTTTCATCTGTGCCAGAATACTTGATCGATGTGCAATTCGTTCACTATTCAACAACTGCCTCGCCGCGACTGCGACTGAGTCTGCGACACACAAAGGGAGCTCCTCGAGGTCTCGGCGTACCAGCAGGGAACCAACAACAAGAAACCACTTGGCTCTCACACCGAACATGGTTGCAGGTGGGCTGTGTTGTTCTGAATTGTCCTGCTACTCAGTATTGCCGTGGCTTGACGCACCCAAGTGCATGGGCCAGGTCAGCAAGGACTTCAGCAGTAGCCCCCTGACACCACCACAACCCTTGCTGCTGTCTGTGCTACAGTCACGGCTGCATCAACGGTGATGCAGTTCACCCCTGTCACAGCGCTCCTGGGTGGAATCACCCTTGGCATATGCTCGCTGGCCAAGTTTGCCATCACAGGCCGTATCCTAGGCATCAGTGGGGCCCTCAGGGGCATCGTGCAAGTAAACTTCACTCCTTGGAGGCTCCTGTTCACGGCAGGGATGTTGTTGGGAGCGTATGCCGCTAAGCAGGCAGTGCCGCATGCGTTTGACGTGCTGCCGCCCACATTCACAGTGAGTCTTGTGCAACTTCTGGCAACCGTGGGTTCAGTGAAGTTCGGCATGCAAGGGAGTAGCTTGCAGCTATGGCGGTTGTCAGCAGCAGGGATGCCCACAGCCGGCAGGCTAACCCACCCCAGCGAGGCTTGCTGTGCAGTGAAAACCACACACATCCGATGCGTGTTGCAGTGTGCATCTAGCGCACTGCCTGATGTTGGGCAGAACTGCACAACAGCACTGCGTTACTCAATGAGGGGAGTGGTGTGTGTATGTGTTGACACCTGAGTTGCATATGTGTATGCCTTGTGATGCTTTGCCCCAACAGGTAATGAGGGCTGGCCTCGGAGGTTTGCTGGTGGGGCTTGGGTCAGCCATTGGCAACGGCTGCACATCAGGCCATGGCATCAGTGGCAATGCACGGCTGTCTCCTCGCAGCGCCTTTTACACGTGAGCTCAGCTCAGCACAGAAGCAGCAGCCACCTCTGCATTTTTGCTGCCTCAGCAACAGCACCGATCTGAGCTGGCTATCACCTGCTGCCCTTGACGCCTCCCACAGGGGAAGCTTCAAGCTCGAGCTGTGCAGCTGCAGTGTGCTCAGCCAGCATTGTAGCCCTCCCCAAGGGCACTGTCAGCTCAAATAGGCAGCACCGTACCCCACCGGCTCGTGCTCGAATAGCAGGGCTTTGAAGTATGCTGCAGCCTGCAGTGACCTTGTTTTTCATGCCTGTCGGTGCATCAAGCTGCTCATGTCTTCTTGCAGGGTTGTGTTCATGTTGTCTGCCATGGCAGCCGCAACACTCACACACACCCTGGACTCACTGGGAGTCTCCAGCAAGGCCGCCACTTTGGCTTGGCCCACAAACGAGGTTGCAAAGACTGGCGCTCTGCTGGCTGTGGCTGCCCTTGGGTCATTCACAGTTCTGGCCCAAGCAGCACGAGTGGTGAGTGCTGCTTTTGCAAGCCCGGCTGCATGCTATGCCAAGGCTTGGCATGCGCCAGATGTGGTCCGAAATAGGGGCATTGCTTCTGAAATTGGTTGGCAGCATGAGTTTGGCAGTCAGCTCAGCTAACTGAGTTAATAGCACACCTGCGCTGCCAGATGGACAGCAGCTGTGCGTCTCGGCGTCGTGACAATCGACAGTCTTGTCCTCAGTGGACCATCTGATCCTCTCACATGTGTTCGGTCCCAGCAGCAAAGCACTGACCACAGCCACACCATGCAAAACCTCCTCCTGGCGCTGCAACACTCTGCACACTTGCTGACCATGTGGTTTTGTCTGTTCCTTGTGCAGCCAGCAAATGCCAGGCCTGTTGAGTGGGCAAGTGAGCTGCTGTCAGGACTGCTGTTCTCCTCTGGGCTGGTATATTCTGGCATGGTGCGGCCAACCAAGGTGAGGGTCGGCACTGCCAACACTGCTAGCAAGATGCCTATGGACATCAATGCATGGCAACACGACCATTGGCGTGCAGAGCGGCCCCATTAGATCCTGCTGAAGGATGATGGTGCAATGTTTCCTGGAAGCTTTTTGGGATGGGTGTGTGTGCGTGTGCTTCCATCATCAGACTTCTTCTGCTGTTTGCATCACCCTTGAATACATAACTATTTTTCTGTTGGTAATGCGTAACTCTTTCCCTGCAAACGGTTTGCATCATGGCCCTGTCTGCTGCTGTTGTGCTGGGTTGTGCCGCCAGGTTGCCGCCTTCCTGTCGCCCACTCATCCTGCCTGGGACCTGAGCCTGATGTTTGTGATGGGAGGAGCACTGCTGGTCGCACTGCCAGGTGTGTATGGGGTGGCCCCTGAAGGCCACATGTCAGCTGCCACAGCAAGGGCGGCGCTACCACAGCCAGCTGTTGCAGTGCTGTTCACTGAAATGTGGCACAAGTCAGCAAGGCACATGACTGTTCAGATGACACTCTTCGACTACCATGCGGCCCATGACAGTAATATCACACACTGTGCACATTGTGACGTTTGTTGCATTTACAACCTGCCCAATCCCAAGCACAACTGCTCCTGTGATGCATGCTGTCGCTATACAGGTTTCCAGGCAATCATGCATTGGAAGGTTCTGCGCAAGCCCCTCACCTGCCAGAAGTTCCATCTGCCAGTGGTCAACACAATCGACCCCATGCTGCTGCTGGGAGGTGTCCTCTTTGGTGCTGGCTGGGGCATCTCTGGCATGTGCCCTGGTCCAGCAATTGTGGCTCTGGTGGGCACACCTGTGGCCCAAACTTGGGTGTATATGCTGGCCATGCTGCTAGGCATGTGGATCAACAAGGTTGCTTGGCCAAAGGCTGCATGTGCCGTTGAGGAGGCAAGGTCCAAGGCTGAGTGAGGTGGCATGTTTGTGAAATCAGCGAATGGCTCGGAGCTCTTGAGCTTCATAGCTGCAGGGGTGACATTGCCTTGAGTCCAGCATGATTGACTGATTGAGCTGGCTGCAGAAGCATGCCAACTTCGTATGCACTGCATGCATGTTGTTGTGGGGGCTGTATTCTTGAGCGTCCAACTATGTATCATGATGTGCATTGAGCAATGCACCAGGGTTGACATCATGGACCATGGTTGTCAGTGGACCCAGGCTTTGGAGGATGTGTGAACGTGCCAGAGCGCAGCAGCTGTTAGAGTTGTATGGCCCTTGGGGCTGCCAGTGTTGAGCCAAGAGATTTGCAAGTGCACACAGCTGGTGCGACCTGTTTCTGGCACGCTGAGTGCCTACTGTTCCTGTAGGAGTTGATGCATTGCCAGCTGCAGCTGCAGTGACTTTTGGTGCTTTTGCGTTATGGCCATGTGTCATCACTCAATTTCTGTACTCATGGTACAGATTGGGTGTCCAGTGATACCCCAATGTTTCATTATTGCATCCACAGTGCATGCAGAATGCAGGCCGTTGAATCTGGAGTGTTGCCAACCATGCTTGGCCAGGATCAAGAGAGCATTTGAAGCACGGCAGAATGGCACACTGAACAGATCCGAGAAACTTGAATACTTTTGCATTGAAGTGTTGCATCAATGAGATCATGCGTTGCCCTGCAAACAAGTGACCAGCGAATCGTACACCAACTTCCGTACCTTCCGCGCGTTTCTGAAGCACCAGCGTATGGGATGATGTAGTAACCCAGCTGATATTGTTGCTTTCACAAAGCTGCATCAAGGTGAAGTAGGCTCTCGATTTAGCTGCTGCAGAACGCGCGCCAACAGCCAGACAGGGGAGCCAGATCGACTGTAGGTGCGATATGACGGCAGTTCTTACACTGTGTCTACACTATCACAGTAAACGTCTGTTTGATGTAGGAGGGCGTTTGATCAGTTGCACATTCAGCGCGGATGGTCCTGCCGTAGCCATGCTGGCAACTTCAGGCGAATCGAGGTCCATTGGGTCGTTTTTACCAGTAAATAAGCCTACACTTGTTATTTTGAATCGACGGAGTGACCCTCTTTGTGCCTGTATACACCGTCTGTACGCAGGGTCGGAAACAGTGACACAGCAGCAGCAACATGCGGGCAGGCCACACCTTGACCCTGCTGCTTGCAGGCCTCGCACTAATTCAATGCAGCATTGCAGCTGATCAGCCTCCTGCTGCCAAGGATGCCCCTAGGGCAGCCCTTCAGGTGAGCCCTTGTCAGCATATGAATCATGAGGCAATGCTGTGCCTGTAGCCAGCAGGTTATGCGCCAGCAGGTTATGCATAACCTCATATCATAATATTGTGTGCATGCCCTCACATCATATGTTGTGTGTGTACCTATGGATATGCCAGCATGAATCAGTGGCGTGTACAGCTATGCCTGCACCACTGCTTGGCAGTGCCGGCAGTGTGTAGATTCACAGACAACATAGGGAGGCATTCAAAGAAACACAGCCATAGCAGTTGGAAGACACCATCAGTCAGTCCAGGGTGGGCATTATCATGCACACATGTCAGCAATACCCAGAGTGCGTCGCCTACACATGCTTCCGACCTGAGATGGCCACTGGTTAACATGGGCAAGGCATGACACACATGCAACAGACGCAAATCGTGCAGCAACCAGGCAGGTGTGGGTCGGGCTTCATCCTACATGGCAGAAAGGCAGCAGTTCCACATGGCAGAGCAGTTAATGCTACGCTGTGCTATGCTATGCAGACCAGCAGCAGCTGCAAGTGACCTTGCAACCGCGAATACACAGCAGTGCATGTCAGCCCAGAAGGTGTCCATAGGAAATCGACCTGTACATTTGTGGCAGCTTCGTGGTTCAAGCAAGGCTGGGCCAGTGATATTTTCCCAGTCCACTTGAAGCAGCTGCTTCTGTACCTTGAGTGAACTGGTTGAAAGAAGTTCTCTCAAGGTACAGAAGCAGCTGCTTCGAGTGGACTGGGAAAGGATGACTGGCCCAGCCTGGCTTGAACTTCAAAGTTGATGAACAACCAGTAAGGAGAGCTCACTGGCTATTGCTGCGCGCTATGCGGCATAAGCACTCTGAGAACTAGCAGGAGTGCGCCTGCACCCAACAACAATTTGGCTGATGCAGACAGGAGGCAGTGACCAGGTGGAAAAGGATCAGTAGCACCTACGACATGAAACTCTTACTGGCTTACAGCTGGACAAGCTGTGCGGCACCTGAACATGCAGTCGTTTCTTGTGGGGCCCTGTGCGCAGGGTTTGGTCAGGGTGCCCGGGGGTGGGCGGAAGGGGCAGGGGGGCAAGGTATATGGTAGATTAGGACCACTAAGCATCGTGTCAGGTGCGGAACTTTCGCAGATTCATAGCACCCCCCCCCCCTCCCCCCCCCCCCCCCCCCCCCACACACACACACAGAACGCACTTTTTAAGCCTGTCGTCATGACATGCACTTCATGGTTGTAACTCATGTGTTTAACAGACACACACATGCGCGTCTTCCGTGATTTGCACCTGACCCCACATCATGGCAACTGAATGACTCCTACCTGCATGCACACACCTAGCGGACTAGTATGGCCCTAGAAGCTGTGCGCTCTTTCTTTCTCTCTCTGGCGTGCTGCCGGCGGCCGGCCTCCCCATCGGTGCTTGTCCACATGCATGCAGGGTACACAGGAGCGACCATCACTGGACAAGGACTTCTACGACGATGCTGGATACGCCCGTTTCGAGATCAAGGCCGAGGGCCCCGTCCCCGACACCCGCGCAAACTGGCCCACACTCGAGCAGGAGCGCGAGCAACAGATGAACCAGGCCGGCTGGTATGACCCCCGCGTTTCTCGCGGCTGGGAGCCCAAGGCGTCTGACGTTGAGGAGAAGAAGCCCGCTCCCGCTGCTGAGTCCGACGCGAAGGAGGTGAGCATAGCGCTTAGGGGCCAAGGGCTGGTCAACACAAGCTCCAGCTCGCTTTGCTCATTAGTTGCCATGCGCTGCCAGCAGAATCATCTTGCAACAAACACCAAATCAAAGCAGGTGCCAAACAGCTCCGCCAGCCGTTCGCTGAAGCATATCAGCCTGTAACAGAGCCTTGGCTGGTTGGCCTACCCTTAGCTACAGTATGAACCACATGGCATGATACGCATGACGTCGAGGAGAAGAAGCCCGCTCCCGCTGCCGACGCGAAGGAGGTAAGCATAGGCTATGCTGCATAGCGCTTAGGGGCCAAGCCGTGAAGGGCAAGTCTCCACAATGACGAGGGGTTTGATGCTGCTTTGTCGCCATCATAAGCATACCACATGTGAATGGGTAATCCTGTGTGTGTATATTGATAGTCAACACGAGCTCCAGCGCGTATAGTTTCCATGCGCTGCCAGCAGGATCATATTGCGGCAAACATCAATATTAACCCAGGTGCAAAACAGCGCCACCAGACATTTGCTGGAGCCTTTCAGCCTGTAACAGACCCTTAGCTGGCAGGCCTACCCTGAGCTACAGTATGAACTGCATGCATTGTGTGCATTTACCTGCAGATCACACCAATCGACCAGCAGTTCTACGAGGAAGGAGGGTACGTCAAGTTTGAGCACAAGTCAGAGGCAGACAAGCCCTCCAGCGACCCTAAGGCCACAGCAGCTCTGCCTAGCCTGGAGGAGCAGCGGGAGGAGCATTACAACAAGCAGGGCTGGTACGACCCCCGTTACTCCAGGCGCTGGGAGGCCATCAAGTCCATGAAGCACGGCAAGCAGCCAAGTGTCTCTTTGCAGGTTGAACAGAAGGTGTCCGCTTGAACTAGGGTCTGGACGATCCTAAATCATCTGGCATGACGTCATGTCATGACGTCATGGCAGCGGCAGCGGTAGAATGCATGCGGTAAACATGGCAGCCGTTTGTGCAGGGTGCTGTTTGAGGAAGGAGGGACGCGTGCGCAGAACAACAAATATTCGTCCACTGCTGTGGTACAGGCCATGGACCTGACTGTAGCAGATTGTGCAACACTGGTGCTCTGTTGCACCTGAGAAAAACTACTCACATGCAGCCAGCATTGATCGCTGGTAGCATTGTGTTGTTTATGCTTACATCTGTATCACAATATTACTGGGTGAATTCAGATGCCAGTGCAAGCAGCAGGGGCCAGCACTGATCGCGGGCGCCTCATGTTCTATGCGCTGCATGAATTCCTGAGCTTGGCTTGGCATACAAAGTTGGGGGTCAAAGTATACTGCTGTTGAGTGGCAGATGGTATTGTCCTGTTCGAGCCTTTGACCTCATGACATAATTGTATGTTGGCACCTCTGAAATATTGAGGCAGCCCTGGGTGGTATCCACTGACAATCAGTCATCACACAACACCCCATCTTCATGATGGTTGCGGACTGAGCAGGAGCAGCAGCAGCCACTGGCAGTATGGATGCATGTGATGTTACACTGCCACTCTGTGCCGTAGACAGCCTCAGGCTGCCCTGTGCATGACCCTGACAATGTGCGGTCAACACAAACAGACAGCAGCTGCTCTCTATCGAGAATGGCTAAATGCACCCTTGACATACAATGCACTTGTGCATGGCAGTGGTGCCAGAATAGCAGCTCCATGCACATACGTGTATTCCAGTAAGACACGAACACGGCAGCAATGACTCACAAGAACGCCCGTAAGGTCATCAACTCACAACCACATGTGTGCGACTAGGGCTGCACACAGCATCGCTAATAGTCAAAGCACCAGAAAGAGCCAGTGCTGAGTGGACTTAAGGTGCCTGACGTGATGTATGCTGACGACGTGGGGTTGCTCAGCTTCGAGGCCTGCGAGATACAGCAGATCGTGGATGTGCTTGATGTCTTCTGCACATTGTTTGATATGGAGGTGAACCTTGCGCCGCACAAGACTTGTGTCGTGTGTTTCCGCCCGCAACACTTGAGGGTGCCTGCAGGGTTTCGCCTTGTGTTTCGGGGCCGTGAAATTGCGCTGCAATCAGAGTACGTGTATCTGGGCGTGCGTGTGCATGCCACTCGGGGGCTTCTGGGGGCGTCGGACGCGCTGGCAGTTTCCGGCAGCAAAGCCATGCATGCCATGCTGACGCGCTGTCGTCGGGCTTGCCTCACCCAGTTTGACATCAAGTGCAGAATGTTTGATATTTTGGTCGAGCCTGTGTTGTCATATGCGTCGCATATCTGGGGCCCGGCAATGTTTGTGAAGCGCCTGCACTCCGCACCGTACGACACACAAGCCGAGAGTGTGCACACCTCGTTCCTGAGGATCATGACAGGATCCATCAAAGGGGTTGCCAAGGATGTATTATACCGGGACCTGCACCGCATTCCCGTCATGTACCACTGGGTAGTCCTGGCTGCGCGGTGGTGGACCAAGCTGTCGGATTCGCGTGATGAGGAGCCCAGGTCACTGGCCAGTTGTGTGTGGCGCGAGGACGTTATGTTGGCCTTGGATGGCTGTCAGCGTTGCTGGTCGTATGGTGTGTTGCACACTATGTCTGGCTTGCAGCTCCTTGATAGTAGCTGGCGGCAGCAGCCTTTGGAGTGGGTGTTGCAGCAGCGGTGGCAGGAGTCAGCTGTGCAGGCTGCCTTGGCTGGCCTGTTCCGTGATAGGTGGCAGGGTCTTACAGAAGGCAGCCCTCGCACTGCACCGTCTGCCGGCATTCACAGGCTTACACACCATGCATGGGTATACCCTCTTGACCCTGGCTTTGATCCTTTCTCTAGAGACCATGCAGCCCCGCATATGAAGTTGTGCTTGTCTTTCAACTTGGCACAAAACCTGGCGCAGTTGCGTGTTGGCTCTGCACATCTTGAAATTGAGCAGGGTCGCAAGCGTAGGGAGTCTGTCCCAAGGGCGGATCGCATCTGTCGTTTGTGCTCTGGTCAGGACGCTTCGCTGGCCAACCGCGCTGCTGTGCTGGCCCGTACTGGCACCAGCAACAATGTTGAAGATCTAAAGCACTTCATTCTTGAATGTCCCGTGTATGATGATCTGCGCACCGCCTGCCCAGCCTTTGCTGACCCGGCTTCAGTCCAGTTGGGTGACCAAGATTGTGTTGCTACTGTGTTTCAACATGCCGAACAGTCGGCCCTGGCACACACTTTGTACAAAATGAAAGTGCGCAGAGCACGCTTGCTTGGCCTTACTATGGGTATTTGACTGACTTTGTTCTGTTTCTTGTGTCCACACTGGTATAGTTGCCTGCCCTCATCTCTGCACACAATAGGTTCCTAGCATGGCTGGCACTTGCTGCAATTCTGGTGGTTCTGCCTTCTTTGGTCAACCCGGTGTAGGTGGTGCAAACCACCGCAGGGGAGACAACTTATGAGGTTCACCTGGCTCGATCCTGGTGGGCAATGCCATTGTTGTTTGGCGAAAATGTCCATGTAACATACTCCCCCAGAAAATCTGTTGGCAGATGGTGCTACTGAAGGACTGCTGTTGGTCTGGATGTTGGACTGGGACCCTAAAGCCTCTTCGCAAGAGCCCACAGCAGCACAGCACAGCACAGCACATTGCACACTTGTGCTACTTGTTTACTGAGTGCACAACATAAGTGTATCCACACAAATAACCACAAGCGAATGTACACGTGTACGGTTGTCAACACACCGGCATGAGGCAGCAGAAAATCACAAGGTGGCCACCAGTGCATGAACTGCATCTGTAGCAAGCAGCTTCTGACGCAACAAGTAGCTGCCGGCTGACTGCACCCTGGGCTAACTGCTATTGCTGTTCATAGCACCGCCACGTCACCCTACCATCGCATCAACTGTCTTGAGCCATTCACAACTCGTCCCTACCAGATGCATCACCCTCACCCTCACCCCACGACCCCTCCGACAGTTGAGCCATTGTCAGTGCCAGCACAGAAACCCCATTCCCTATGTCCTTCTCACTCGAAAACTCGTCTGGCCGATGACTAAACCCTCCCTTGCAAGGGATGAATATCATGCCGGTGGGTGCTATGCGAGCCATGAACAGGGAGTCATGGTAAGCCCTGCTGACCATCTTCTTGGTACTAAGACCAAGCTCCTTGGCAGATGCTGCAATGGCTGCTTGAATGCGGTCGTCACAGGTGGCAGGGGGGTCTTGGTTGATCATTTGGGTCTCCAACCGGACCTTGCGCTTCTTGGAGATTGCCTTTGCAGATTCCAGGATGGAGGAGACAACACCATCACGCCTTGCACCGTCAATGTCCCTGACGTCTGCAGCAGCAGAAAATACAAATTGCAATGCATTTGGTGTGGATTGCAGGGGCAGGAACTTGGGACTTGAGCTTTGGGCACTTTCAGTGCTGCGCAGCATCATGCACAGCACACAAACATGCATGCAGCACCTGGTGATGAGGTACTGCAGGCCGTCGCCGCACATACTGCCATCACTGATGTTGAGACACGGGTCACTACTCTGTGGCTTCGCGATGTAAGGGTGTTTGCCGCAAGCAGGTCACGTCAGACCATTCTAGATACTACCCGACGCTCAATGCGTGGCAGCAGAACAGTGAGGTGTCTCTTGCAAGATCCACAGCAGACAGCCTGCACCTTGAGCCTGGCGCTACAGGCCCCAAAGTCAGCGACACCCACCTATGCCCAGTCTCGCCTCCCTGGGCACACTGTTGACTGCATTCGGTGACACCTCAAAGATGCCTGTGGTCCCCACTGTGTCCTCGGCTCCTGTGGCCAACGTGTGCTCCTCAACTGCGAGAGCCAACTCAGCTCCTGCAAGACCTGCGTCATTCCTGTAGAGGAAGGCAAGAGTGCAGCAAGTCAACAAGAAGGTTGACACACACCGTGTGGGGCAGTGCATCAGGCTTTGCACCCCTGGCAATGCAGTGAATCCCGTTGTTGGTGTGTGGTGATGCGCGTTGCATGCTGCTAGGCTGCTGTGTTGCTGTGTTGCGGTCAGAGAATCCCACAGCAGCATGCTCACATGCGGTGATGCACTGGGTGCTGGTTGGTTGCCTCAATGCCTGTCCTTTGGATGCAGGGGACATGGTTCGAACCATGGATACTCGCAACGTTGGCAGAACTTGTCCGTACACACGTTACGTATGTGTGCGCACTCAGATAGTAGTATGCAAGCACTGCAATAGGACGACGCCAGTATGTAGCACATGAACTCAACACCCCTGCCCTGTCTCAACACCCTGCCTCTGTGACACACCTGAGAGGCATCAGCTGTGCTCCTGCATGACCTCCATCACCGGAGAACTTCACCTCCAAAGCTGCTGGTGCCGCTATCGCCGTCACAATGCCAATGTCCGTCTCCTCCTGCAGGCACATAGCAGGCCACTCAATCAACAACCAGTGCCACTAGATACTAAAGTTCATCCAACGTAAGCATCAGCACGGGTTGGGTGCTGCCGCAGTAAGGAACATGAAGCAGCACGCTGCAAACGGACGGCAGGAAAGAAAACAACATGAGCTCAGGGCTCAGAGTCAAGCACTCAGGTACAGCAGCACCTGACAGGAGCACAAAAGGCTTTGAAGAAAGTGACCGCACCGGGCCCAAACAGGGCACACCATGTGCTTGGAAACTCAGCAAGCTGGGTACTGCATCTACAAGCTGCCTTGCGCAGCTGAAACCACCAATGTGTGACACCACACTACAGCTGCAGTGACAGCCGTTGTGCAGGACACCCACACCACAGCCAGGGCTAACCTGTTCCAGCAGAGGCCCTTGCTCAATGTGCAGCTCCACAAAGAAGTCAACAGAGCCGTCAGGGGTTTTGGTAGCTTCCAGCATGTGCTCATGGCTGCCGGCTGCTGACCCCCCGTAGCCTGCTGCTACTGCAGCCTGCAGCAGCAACAGCAAATTCATTTTTATCAACAGCAAAGACAAGAAAGCCACAGGCACATGTTGCATCACGCAGGCAGTGGCATGTAGTAAGGTGGGAAGGCTTGTGTGATCTTATCCGGCTAAGCAGAGACCACTACAGTCCAACAGCAAACACATATTGCAGCGGCTAGCCCCTATGGGTGTGCATGTCAGTCCTAAGTTGAGGGGCTGCGTGTGGACACAAGGCATCAGCAGTCACCAGGCGTTCCCCAGGTAGGAACGCCAAGCCCCAGCCTGTGCGGTAAGCCGTGCTCATCAGGGTACACAGTACAGAGACAATATCAAAGCCTCACCTCCCTGAAGTTTGTGCCATTCTCGTCCAGCTTGACATCCAACACATCAGCAGTAAGGGCACCCGCCATGGCCCTGCTACCTACACAGCTGAGCTTGAAGCGAGTGGGCTCCTCGCTGGTGAACATCATGACCTCCAGGCTGCGCTTTGGCTGGAAGCCCTGTGGGAAAGGCAAGCACAAGGGACCAGGTAGCTGCAGGTGACTGTGATGGTGTGTGACTGGTACAGCAAAGCTGAACAGCACACAAGGCGGCCCGATGGCTGTGTAGGTATGGTAGTGGGATGCTATTGCATTTGACGGCTGGCTTGGTGGGTGGTTTGAATTGCCCTCTGTGACCCGAGAGACGTGGGTACCACAAGTTATAGGCCCTGTGGGCACCCTGAGGAGCCCTTGGCTTGCTGGCTAGTGCCAAGGTTGGGACTATGTCCCCAACACCTGTAGTGTACCTGTACTGTACTGTAGTGCTGCATGCAGATTCAAGGCAACACCCTACAGCACAGTCGCAGCTGTGGCCGCTGCAACAGATGGTTCCTTGGGGAAAGAAGCATGGCTCTCAGCCACATGCATGGAAGGCCAAACACGGGTTTGCCTCAAGCCGCATAGCTCCCTTTCGGATATTAATCATTCCTCCTCCCCAAAAGACTGCCTCACCGCACGCTTGAGGGCTGCCAGTGCCTCGATGGCCCCTATGACACCCAGGGTCCCGTCGTACATGCCAGCCAGTGGGATCGCATCACAGTGTGACCCGGTCAGCACGGACCCTAGGGCAGGGTCGGATCCCTCCCAGCGCCCAAAGATGTTGCCCATGGGGTCTTCCCTGCAGCATTGTAACAGCGCAATGCGTTCTTGCAACCAAGAAGGGATGTCTCTACCCTGTGAACTGTGGATGTAAAGTGCCAAGTGAAGGAGGCTGCTGCTGTGCAACATGCTAGCCGATGCTTGTGCCGGCAGACATGTCAAGCAACAGCTGCCAAGGCTGTGAATGCTGTGGAGCACCGCATGCTGCATGGTGTTCCTGGCTCTCAAATCCTGTATGCGAGGTGCCTTTTGAGTTGTGCAGCCGCAGCTTACCTCACAGTGAGCCCAACATCAGACACGAGACCCTTCACATATCTGCAGAACATGGGCCCATGACAGTTGCACAGCAGTTCAAGCGCCGCTCCTAACATGTGTGTGCCAGCATTACAGGGTCTTGCCTGTGAGGACAGAGAGAGCGCTGCTGCATGCAACACCACAGCTCATGTTTGATGTGGTGCTAACTGCCACTGCTGCTACAGCTGGTGCTGTTGTGCGCGACTTACAGTCACTGCCAAGCACATACACAACACAGCAGTAGTGAGCAGGGCTGACCAAGGATCACACCAGTCACCTTCTGGCCTCCAAGTCAGCATCCGTGAACAAAATTCGGGTCACTGCTGGGAAGGGGTCATCACTGAATGCTGCAAGCTCTGTCAACTGCAGAAACGCCCTCTTGCAGGTCAGAAAGCTGCACAATGGTGCAGCAAGGGTCCTGGTTCAGGTGGGTGTGTTGCTGTACCTGCTGCACCACTTTGCCAGCCTGGACATCCAATTTGGCGCTGTGACAGGCTGTCAGGAGTGATAACAACGCCAAGAAACGACTGATTTGTCTGTGATACATCATGCAGATGGTGTAACGGGGACTGGCTGGGAGGGTTGTGTTTGTCACTGCCTGTTGCCAAGCTGGAGAATTCGTGATCGGCGTGGCTGGCCCACCGATGAAGCAACACAATGCAGCTCGAATAATATGACAGACACAACGCCAATGTACGCTGGAAGTTGTAGCAATCACGTGATCTGGCACACTTTGACCAAAAGTCCTAACTTGCTAGAACTTCGTTAACCTTAATCAGAGAACACGATTCGGCCTTGTACACGTCAGCTTTGTACATGTCAGCCCGAAGGCTTGCGGGTTGAACCAAGCCTTTGAACAGCCTGTCAGCCGACAGCCTGTCTTGACACCAGCCTGTGCCCAGTGCCAGCGCACTGTTAAAGCTCAACAGCTGGAGGTTCCAAGACCCTGAACCAGCTAGCCAACAACACGGCGTGCACGTAAGCCGTCAGGCAGCACCCCACCATCGGCACTGCCCGCACCATCCCTACTGCCTGCGCCCTCTGAGACCCTGATTGGGTGTGCTGATGGGCCCTTGGTGCCTTGCTTGGCGTCCTCTCCTGAAACAACCACTGTCGCACGCACATCCGCCTCTGCTTCATCTTTCTTAGGTTTGCTACTTCCATTCTTCTTGGACATGCTGTGCCCGTATGCTGTCATGCCTGCAACCGCCAGCGCCATGCCCAGGAGCTTCCTGGGGACCATTGGTTCATGGAACACCCACCAGCTGGCCAGCAGCACAGCAATCGTTTTGGTATGGCCCAGCACCTGCACACACAGCCAAAACAGAGGTCAGTCCTGACATGCTTAGGGATGCATTCACACTGGTTGCCAGCAGGTGATTTGTACCCCACAAAAGCTGCCTGTGAAAGATGCACCCTGTCCACTAGTCAACCAGACCATATGAGCACACCCATACCACCATTTGAGCAGCCTAGGCCACTTGGCAGCGCGCCTGGACAATTGAGGGTGCGAATCCACAACAAGCCCCACCTGGAAACTGACTGCACTGAACCGCCCCAGGCACATGAACTGGCTGATGTTGACCAACACCGCCAGCGCACACGACAACAGCAGCTGTGACAGCGCAGGCTGCGTCCAGCCATAGTCCAGCACCCACTGCTTTGTGATGGCTTGGTCAATGACAGGACCGATGCACAGCAGCATCACGCCCTGCACGAGGCAAGCAGGGCAGCAAGGGGTCCTGGATGGCTGCAGGCGGTGCTGGGGCTATACAGACCGTGCTGGGATGCATTGCAGGCAGCTCACACAACACAATAAGTTGCCTGGACACACGTCAATGTAGCAACTAAAGTCGACAGGCACTGCTCACGAGCGGGGCATGATGCTGGTGCTGGCTGCTAGGCAGCTGCCAAGGGCCCAGGAGCCTAACTTAAGGGCTGCCAAGGTGGCGTTGATTGTGAGGTGCTGCTGCTGTGCTTCCTGCGCACCTGAATGTGGGCGGTGTTGCCCAGCAGCTGGTGGGAAGACACCAGGTGCTTCCGCTGCATGGCGCCACACAGGATCTGCTGCAGCGCTGATGACAGCACTGCAACGACTGCGATGCCCAAACCCAGTGGGCTGACCTGCACATCTGTCACGGTCCTGCAAGACAGGCAAGATTGTAC
The DNA here is from genome assembly GCA_007449985.2 of Desmodesmus armatus. Lineage (NCBI taxonomy): Eukaryota > Viridiplantae > Chlorophyta > Chlorophyceae > Sphaeropleales > Scenedesmaceae > Desmodesmus > Desmodesmus armatus. Next base: position 232,943 of record VIIQ02000638.1, read on the forward strand.
ATGGTGTGCATGCAAGAGTCAAGCAAGGCAGGGCAACAGATACAAAAGCAATGCAGGCCGGGCAGGTGCCAAGTATGCCAAATATTTCAAGTGTGTGTGCTTGTCAAGCAAAAGGCATGATGCCAGCTGCATGCGAGCACTAGGGCTGGTGACCGGACAAAATGTGTGTCTGCAAACACAGTCACAAATGACACGTGTAGGTGCCTAAGAGCCATCAGCACAGCCGGCCATGTCTACTGGTGCAAGATGTGTGGTGACTGCTGCAAATGCTGCCTGGCTGGCAGGACCAGGTATGCTGTCCACTCACACAATGCCAACTCCCAGGACAACTGTACCGATGCTGAGCGCCTCTGCCATAGTCAACTTCTTCTGCTGCAGGAAGATTTCTAGCAAGCATACACATGGAATAATCAGCAGCTTGGTGATCTGCAGGACAGGGCGGGGCAGGACAGCACAGCGACCACACCACACAACAGTATGCTCAGCACAGGGTGTTAGCAAGGCCCCAGCATGCAGGTGGTGTATAATCCATAGAAACACTTGATGCAAGCACACACAGAAGCCAGATAGTGTTGAAGCATGCTGTGTGCTGAGGTTTCGCTGGCTGCTGTGTGAAGGATGCTGTTTGCTGTGGCTCGTCACACCTGGTAGAAGCCCACTGGGTTGATAAGCAGCGACAAATTCAAGCTGGCAATGGATGTATTGGCCACGACTGCGAACAGTAGCACCTCTGCACAGCAGCCACACATCATGTTAGAGTCAGCATGCCATGGCTGTTACCGTCACTGGTACATGGTTCAGGGCGTGCTTGGACACCCTGCCAGGAGCCAACGAGGCTCATGGGGCATCATGACAGCCTGGTAGGCAAGCCACTACGTACAGGCTGACCAAGCAAGTCATAGTGCGCAAGTACAACAAGCCACCCTCTCAGGTACTGAAAGCAGCAGCAGCACTGCTCACCTTCTCGTGGAAGTGGTGCTCTGTCTGTTAGGCCCAGCACCTCAACTGCCCACACACTGACAGCACATGCCATGAAGTGCAGGCCGCAGAGGGTTGTGGCTGCAGTACAAGCATTCACAAGCTTTTGAGACACCATTAAGTTGCAGATTGTTGCAGAACTGTGCCGACTGACAGCACAGCTTACCAAACACAAAGCCATGGGCCTTCGCATCCAGCAGCACTTTATTCACAAAGACGATGATCACACTGGTGCTGACGTTTAGGAACCAAGCAATGACGTCCGACAGGTTCATTTTGAACTACAAGAGATCAGCAGCAGGTAGAGTATGCCTTTGGCTGGGCTGTGGCATTCCAGTCTGCTGCCGGTGCCTCGAGTCAGCACATCCTTATCTGGGAAGCCTACATCAGCATTGCATAATGACTATGCTCACCTCAACAAAGCCTCATCAGGTACGCTTTTGGCACGAGGAGCCTGGCTGTTGCTACCCGCTAACTGTCATGAACGATGTTCAAATTTCCTGCATCCTCATCCCACCTGCGGGGAGGCCCAATCCACTTCAACAGGCCGATAAGTGTTTCAAGTGAATCTTCAGACATGGCAGCTGATCACTGGCACATCAGTCAGATTGAGGTGCAGGCGTTCAAGTCATTTGGGCCTTCTCTTGTGGGCTTTGACGTGCCCAGCCCTCAGCTGGTCGGTATAGTGGGTCCAAATGGCTGTGGCAAGAGCAACCTGCTGGAGGTGAGTAAGGCCTGTGTGCAGCACAGCTGCAGCCACTGCCAGCTCCCACAGCTACAGCCTGGCTGACTGTTGTGGCAGTGACTTGGCCCAGCGCAGCTTCGGAGGCTGCTTACTGTTGCTGACTGCAACACCGACACCGAGTCTGCCCTTCCCTGCAGGCCCTCTGCTTTGCAACTGGAGGCAGCCCTGGGACTCTGAGGCTCACCGGCCGCAGCTTGCATGATGTCAACAGCACAGAGGCTGGATCGCAGGTGGGCAAGCATCCAGCGGGTGGCAAAGCAGCTGGGGGTGCTGCAGCATTCAGCAACTGACTGCTGTCGTTGTCACTTGCTGTTCAGAGGCCAGAGGTGCGCCTGCACATCACTCGAGGCAGGACCACCCACTTGCTTGAGGCGTGCCTCAACAGTGACGGCACACGCAGCTACAGGATCGACAGCAGAAACAAGACTGCCACACAAGTTAAGGTTGGTGCACCGATTTGGGCAGGATCGGAGCCGTTCCACTCAGCTGTCAACAAGCTGTTTGACATGCACTCAGTGCTTTCAGTGCCTGAAACACGCCTGCTTGGCACACCCCAAAAAAATGGCCACCGCAATTGCGCCCACAAGTGTGCCACAGTGGGCGCATCTCACATGTCCAGCAGTGTACTGTGAGACTTGCCAGTGCCTGCCACGCCATTAGCAAACGGACCAACAGCTGTACTTCACATTTCTCTGCACCCTGCACATGCACTGCAGGACTTCCTGAAGGCACGTGGCATCGTTGTTGACAGCACCACAGTCATCCAGCAGGCAGCCGTCACTGGACTGTCTGACAGCAACAGTGAGTGCGCTGCACCAGCCCATGACATAGCTTATGCTGGCTCTGCTTGCTGGTGTACTCACGTCCACCCCTATCAGCAGCTGTGCTGCGGTGGGCCCTGCACAGCCCCAGCAGCAAGAGCATCACCGCCTCATTCATGCAAGTGTGACTGTCATTCCATCCCCACTTATATGTCTTTCAAGTGAGGTCCTGACAAAACTCACACTTCCCACCCTGACGGACCAGTCAGGAGGTAGGGATGGTGCATCTGCTGTTGCCAATACAGCTTTGCACCGCTGACGCTGTGCATGCTGCGCTGTGCCTGCTCCAGATGCTCAAGCCCTGGCGCAGTTGGTGGCAGGAGCAAGCGGGCTCAGCAGGTAGGGAACCTATGCATGCTGGTGACATGTGCAGGGCAACGACCAGTATCCTTGCACAGCTGACCAACCAGCTGGATGTGTGTACATGTCTAGGGTGCACAAACAGCCACAGCTAAGCCTTTCCTCTTGCAGTGCTTTGCTTTTTAGTTGTGCATGGTGTTGGGCACGTGCCTCACGATTTGTTACCACTGCAAAACACTGTGGCTATGCATGCAGCTGGAACCAGGAGACAGCAGCAGCACGGCAGGAGATCACCCGCACCCACAAGGCCCTGAAAGACATCCAGTCAAACATAAGCAAGGTGCAGTCAAGTGTGGCAGCTGAGAACGCTGCCTTCAAAGCAGCAGCTGAGGCAGCACAGCTGGAGCAGCAGCTGGATCAGCAAGTGCAGGAGCTGATGTGTGGCCTGCAGCGGCGGCAGCAGCAGCTGGGGCAGCAGCTGCAAGAGCGGCAACAAGAGGAGCAGCAACAGGAGGTAAGGCATGCGTGGTATCCAGGTTTTTGCATGATTTGTCCTTGCACCTTGTAGTGGGCAAGTCACAATGGGAACACCACGGCCGTCCAACTGTCTGCAGCAGTGCTGACACATGCACAGTTGCCCAGTATGCGAGGAGACCATGTGACCCTCTCTAGAGCCCCGAGATGCAAGCCGGTCGGTACGCTGCAATGTAATCTGTGTGGCTGCCCCATTGGGGCAAAGCGCAGCAAGGGCACTGTCAAAAGCTGTGTGTGCTCAATGCTGCAGGGTGCCCTCACTGCTTGTGGTGACAAGCTGCAGCAGCTAGCATCACGGCACCGTGCCCTTGCCACACAGCAAGCTGAGGTGCTTGCACAGCTTGACACGTGCGCTGAACATACCACTGGCAGCAGCCCCAGCAGCAGCAGCCTTGTGCAGCGCATTGCTGCTGCAGAAGCAGATGCTAGCAGCATCCAAGCTGCTGTTGCTGCTCGCGCTGACTGGGCCACAGAGCTAGAGCAGAAGCAGCAGCTGCTGCAGCAGCAGGAAGGCCGGTGTCAGCAGCTGCAGCAGAGGCTTTCAACCCAGCAGCAGGAGACAGCGCGTCTCACTGCCAACCTAGCGGCCGCCAAGTCCAGCACAGACGCAGCAGCTGCGCTGCAGCAGCAGGCAGAGCAAGCCCAGGTGCATGCCAGCACAGCTGCTGCAGAAGTGCACCAGCAGCAGGAGGAGATCTCAGCAAGGCAGCAGGATGTGCAACTGACTCATGGCATGGTACAGCATCTGCAGCAGCAGTTGCAGGATGCAGCCACTGCCGCAGCTGGCACCCAACCACCTCACCAGCACAACCCCGAAGCACCTGCCAACCCCCCAGCACACCCCACCACACCAGCAGAGGCCGATTGTGCTGCAGCGTCAGCAGCAGCGGCCGCAGCAGCTGCGCAAAGTGCTGCTCAGGCACACATGCAGCAGCTGCAGGAGCTGCAGCAGCAGCAGGTCCGCCTGCAGATGCAGATGCAAGCAGCAGAGCGTCCACTCACCCCTCCCGCCACCGGCAATTTGCTTGCACAGCTGGGCAGCCGATGCAGGACAGTGCCACTGCACGCCTGCTTCAGGCTCAAAAGTGCTGCTGCACTGGGGTTGACCCCACAGCAGCTGGAGCAGCTGCTGACCCCTCTGTCTGTCATAGCAGGGCCTGCAGTGCTGCAGACACTTGTGGCACCCACAGTGCAGGAGGCCAACGCACTGCTTGCAGCTGCTGCAAGAGGGGCAGGGGGCAGCAGGGGTGCTGGCGGCGGCGGACGCATGAAGATCTGGCCACTGGATAACCTGTCAGTGCAGGACATGCAGCATCAGCAGCGGGCAGCGCAGCGGCAGCTGGGGGAGCAGGCAGTAAGGCTGCCGCTGGGTCTATTGGAGTCTGATGCTGTGCACAGGCCTGCGCTGCTGAGGGCGTTTGGGAGCCTGGTCATTGCTGCTGATGATGTCACTGCTGCTGCCCTGATCAAGCAGTTTGGGCTGCCTTCAGTGACAGTGCAGGTGGGTTGATGTGGGAGCTTGCTGTGCCATTGCTGTGTGCTACATCAACATGACACCCAGCTTGTGCTCTGAGGGTGTGAACGGCTCCTGTCATGGTGTGTGCTCCCATGACATGTGACAGCTTTGCATAAGTACACAAACAGCACACCTGCTGATGCTTGTGAGCCTTGAAGCGCAAAAATGGTGCCATCAGACGCTTGCTGCCAACTACAAGCTGGTGCTTGCTGGCATGCTGACCAGGCGCCTTGCTGTTTGTGCATGCAGGGTACAGTGAGCCGCAAGGGTTCCATGTCAGGCGGGTGGGCAGGCTCCTCTGGCAGCTATGCTAGGACCTACTGGGCCAACAAACACCGCCGGGATGAGTCAGCACAGCAGCTGTCAGTATGCTTGCAGCACCTGAGGGCTGCTGAAGCGACGGCGCAGCAACTGCAGCAGCAGTGCATGGCAGCAGAGGTGCAGCTGGCAGGCGCACAGCACCAACAGCAGCTGCTGCACGAGCTGCATGCAGCGCAGGCACAGGCGACGGCAGCTGCTGCTGCGTCGCAGCAGGAGCAGCAGCTGCTGCAGGAGTTGGAGGAGAGGAGTGCTAGCCTGCAGCAGCGGCTGCTGCAGTATCAGGCAGCGCTTGGGCCGCACCTTGCAGGCAGCAGCACAGGACTTGGTGTTGCTGGCAGGCGGGGGTCTCAGGGTGGCGCTGCAGGCAGGGCAGCTTCTTCTGTGCTGCTGCAGCAGTTGCAGCAGGAGGCGCATGAGGCTGCTGCTGCTGTGAAGGCAGCAGAGCAGCAGCTGGAGGAAGCACAGCAGCAGGTGGGCTGAGTCAGGATGCAGCAGGCAGCGCCTTTGACCCCTTCTCTGCAGGTTTGCACTGTTGGTGCCAGTGCCCCACATGGTGCTGCATACCTGCACATATCTGACATCTTCCATGCAGTTGAAAAGCCGTAGGGCTGCTGCGCTGGCCTTGCATGGGCACATGCATGCAGCAGTCACCAGCTCACTGCACCACACATGTCAAATGTGCATCCGTCTGCAGTCATTGAGGCTGGCGCATCCATGCCTTTGACCAGCTTTATCCCCTACTGGGGTCCCTGTGACATGTGGACCATTTGACTGCTGTTCCTGCTCTGCTGCTGAATGCAGGCTGAGGAGCTGTCAGCATGCATAGAAGCCCTGGAGGTGCGGCTGACTGGCACCATGGACCCCCAGCAGCAGCAGGAGGCCTTGCAGTCCTGCCTTCAGGCCCTGCACCAACTCAAACAGCAGCAGGAGGCAGAAGCAGCAGCCGCGCACACGCTGCAACAGCAGTTGCACAGGCTGCAGCAGGAGGCAGGTCAGCTTGAGGAGCAGGTGCGGGCAGCAGAGCAGCAGCTGAAGGCAGCACAGAAACAGCTGGCGCAGGCAGCAATGTCAACTAAGGCTGCAGCGCCAGTCCTACAAAAGGCGAAGCAGGAGTGCAAGCAGCTTGTGCAGGAATTCAGCAGGACAGATGCAGTGCATACCTTCAGTGACAACCCAGAGATTGCTGGTGCAGCGCCAGGTGGTAGGCAGGGCGGCAGCCCTGCTCCAGCAGCAGGAGCTGCAGCAGGAGCAACTGCAGTGCTGACAAGTGCGCAGCTACAGCAGCTGACCAGGAGCGCCCGGCAGGTGCAGAGGAAGCTGCTGGATCTAGATGTGCCTGAACTGCTGCCTGGTCAGAAGGTGAGCGCAGCGCTGCATTGCTGGGACATGCTGTGGTGTGAGCTGGTTCTTGATGCTGAGGGAACATGCAGGCTTCGCTTTAGTAGTATGGAGGCATGAGCAGCAGTGTTGTTGCAACACAATGCAACTCAAAGGGTGCGCATGTGCTGCTTGTCTACATGTGCAGATTCATAAATTCTCATCATAGCTGCGCCCAGCGTGAGGGTGTGTGAAGCTGGTATGGTGCTGCTGTGTACTGCCATCCTAGGACCTGCGCTGCAACTGTGCTGCACCTGCAGGACGCACTGGCTGCCAGGCTGGGGCAGGTGGCAGAGTTCAACAAGCAGTCTGATGCACTCAAGGCGGCAGCAGCTGCACTGGAGGGCGCAGTTTCAGGAGCTGCAGAGCAGGTGCGGCTGTCCTATGGGAGGGTGTGTGCGAGGGGTGCAACACTCCCTTAGGCTATGCCTGAAACGGCTGTGCATCCAGCTTTCACCCGTTGTGCAGTGCTCAGCACAGCCAGCAAAAGCATTGCTCTTTGAGACCAGCAGCTGTTATCTTGTTGAACACCCTTTTCAGGTGTGGAGTTTTCACAGATTGCATGCTGACAGGCTCTCCTCCAATAGACAGCATTCAAGGAAGGGGTTGAGCAAGCCACTGCATGTGCTACTGTTCCATGCAGGTGTATGCTGCAAACGACATTGTCTATGAGGATGTGGCAGCCGGCTTCAGTCAACTCTGCAGCAGCCTGCTGCCTTCCCTGGAGCTGCAGCTGGTCAGGACAGGCAGCCAGGCACATGAGGGCCTGCAGTTCAGGTGGGTGGATTGTCAACTTGTGGGTTGCCAGGGCAGAGCGCGACAAGACACCTTCACACACACAGCAATGGCATCCTTGTCGCCTAGGTCGTGGGCCCCTGACACAAGCGGTTGAGCATGATGCTGATGTCAGTCCCTGAGATGCATGCCTGTCCCCATCTACGCAAGGTTACAGCAACACAACAGACACTGCCTGATTGCCGTACATGCTGCTGTGTGTTGATCTGCCACCAGGTTCCGTCGGCTGCAGGACAAGGCAGTACCCACACCATCAGACCCAACAGCAGCAGCAGAGGACTCCTGCTGGCACATCAACCTAGGCCAGCTGTCGGGTGGTCAGCGCACGCTGGTGTCGCTGGCAATGCTGCTAGCAGTGGCGCGCACAGGCGGTGCATGTGGGCTGCTGCTGCTGGATGAAGTGGATGCAGCACTAGACGAGGTGCATTCTGGGGCTGGTTTTGCAAAGTTCCAAGTTTGGATCTCGGATGATTGAGTGTTGGGGCTGTGTTTTGCTAGCCGGCTACCACCCATCGGACTGCCGTACAGGGTTTTAGCTGTCTTGATTGAACCGCTGTATGTGACATCAGCCAGCTTCAACTGTTTGAGTATTGTGGTTAGAGGGGTGTCATGTATGTTGTATGTTTGCGCAGGTGAACCAGGCGCGTGCGTCTGCACTGCTGCACCAACTGGCGCATGACAGGGGCTCCGCATGCCAGATCATGTGTGTCACCCACAACTATGGCTTCCAAGAGAGCTGCGATGGTTTTGTGCGGGTGACCAAGTCTGCAGCAGGACACAGCGTGCCAGCCGACCAAGGTGCCAGCACTAGTGCAGCGGGCGCGGGAAGGGTCGAGCAGAAGAAAGGCAGCAGGAACGTTGCCAAGCAGAGGGCAGGCCAGCGCACCGCAGGGAAGGGACGAGGGGAACAAGGTGATGCTGCTGAGGGGCCCGCAAGCAGGAAGGGTGGAGGCGGGAGGGCCAAGCGCGTCCGCTTTGCTGCCAGCACTTGAAGTTCTGGACAATGTAAGACTGTGTGGTCGTCATGAACCACATACCGCTTCTTAGGAGAATTCTTTTTGCATGCAATCATTTTCGCAGCCATGCAGATTCACATACTTTCCTGCCACTCTCGCCAGAACAGCTTTTTCAAACAACCAATCAAGTGGGCACTGGCTCGCTTGTGGGCTCGGCGGGGATCACCATCTCGTGAAATATCTCGATTCCGAACCTGAAATCTAACTCTGCATTCTTGTAAAGATTCCCCTCCCCCTACTCACGGATAATAGGGTCAGTAATTGGCATTTCATGTAATGCATTGGAAAATAAGTTGGCTCACTGGTTGGAGGCCAGCCACACTATCTCCAACTGCGAGCAAAGCAGTATTGTGAGCTGCCAACATGGTTTGGTAGCAAAAGCATATTTATACCTAGAGGTCACAATGCAGGCTTGCGATCATTCCATGATTTGGTGCCTTCGTCACGCAAAAGTTCCCTGGATCATGAGGCGATGCCTTTGTCACTTGACACAAACACAAACACACTCCAATAGCACCATGTGCCCAGCCGCACCCCATCAGGAATGGCATGCCAACCAGCAAACACACATTGTGCCGAGTAGGACTGCACTTGGCACACAGCAACACATTGTGCCCAGGCGCATTCCAGTCAACGGGACATTGCACTTAGCAACACGCTATAGCACATGTCAGCAAGACAAACTGCACTTGCTATGCCAAGCAGTGACCAGAAGACGTCAGCACCACCCTGTGCCAAGCAGCCTTGCACAATGAATGAATCCAACCATCATTCTGCCGGCACATTCCAGTGAAGCGCCGTGCTATGCTGTGCTGTGCAAGGATGTGCTGGGCCTGACGAGCCTGCACGACAGGACCAGACGTGCCCACACCCGAAACATTTGCCATTGTGGAGGTCATGCACTACATGTCTGCTTCATCCACGCTGTCATCCTCTGCTCCCTCTGACATCTGCAGGCGCCGTGCACCACACAAATCTAAGCTATTCAAGAACTGCTGCATCAGCTGCTTATCACAATTTGGTGAGCCCCACGCTGTGTCGGGCAAAACAACACTGCCTTTGGGAACCCATTCTTGGACCTCTGCATTCTGGATTGCAAGGGCAGCATGGAAGCCACACAGGCGGCGCGATGGCGAGCCAAGCGTGGCAGCTTGAGCTTGCCACCATGGATGTCTTGCCATCGTATGCTCTTGCCAGCGTTGCCAGAGATGTACTGCTGCCTTGGGTCATCCAGAAAAGGAGGGTACAGAACATGGACCTACAGCAGCAAATATGCATTGACAGTGGTGTTCCTTAGATCAGCCCTTGCTGTCAGAAACACCTTGGTCATCCAGGTGTTGCTATAGTGTGGGCTGCATGGAAGCTGGCATGGGATACCAGGAGGGGCATTCATCTTGCAACTCGACACATCGAGTGATCTACCTGGTGCACGGCTGCTAGGTAGTGCTGCAAGTACTTGACTGTTTAAGGCTCTGCATGCAGGCAACTGCTCAGCACACATGGGCACTAAGTGACTAACTTCATCACCAGGGCTACTGCCACTCAACCACCTTGTAATCATCAGGACCCTCTGGTAGCACAATCCACTGCCACTTGTCAAAGGCCCTCTCAAGCTGTGACTGCATGATGATGATGTTGGAGGGATCATGGAGTGTGATGCCAACCTTGGCCTGTAAAGCAGAGATAGGGCAGTCACACATTTTCACACGGGTGAATGATGCCAAAAACAAAGCCACCTGCATGGAATGCATGATGCCCCCGAAAAACTGGCTCCAGTGTTTTACAAAATGCTCCAGTCAAAAAGCTAAAAGCGTGCGAGCTTTTCTTGAACGCAACTGCATTGACCCGTGCTTGTTGGCAGGAGGTTACTCACCAGCCAACTCTTGGGCCACTGCTGCCTGTAAATGTGCCCTGCCACCAACTCCCCCGCACTGCACTCCATGCCTGTGACCATGCATGTGTATCCTGCGTAGGAGCTGGAGCCATAGTAAAACACCAACGCCCCGTCACGATAGCGTTTGAGCTCCTTGCTGCTGGCGATAGAGGATGTAGGGTGAAAAAGATCCAACATGAGCCTTGGTAGTTCTGCTGCTGCTCGGTCAGCAGCTGCTGCTGCTCGGTCAGCAGCTGCTGCTGCTCAGTCAGCAGCTGCTGCTGCTCGGTCAGCAGCTGCTGCTGCTCAGTGTGCTGCTGCTGCTCAGGGTGCTGCTGTTGCTGCTGTTCCTTCACGGTTTCCAATAGGTACCGCTGCTGCTGCTGCTCCTTGAGGATCTCGGAAAGCCCAACTGCACCAACTGCACGATGCAAAGACAGACATGCCAGGTTAGTCGCTGAATGCACGTGACGGCAATGGCAGGCAAATACTTGCCAGACAACGTACAGGAGAAAGCGGTGAATGCTGATGATGCCATTGCTTACCATCCTTATTGCATACTCAAGAAACCGGTGTTGCTAGTCAATTCGAGCACCAGGTGCTGGCGTATTGCATATGGTGGTGCGCAGGCAATGCGCTGTTTCCAGGTTGCAAGAAGACCTTGTATCACTCACCTGCTGCTGCTGTGGGACAATGGAAGAAGCCAGGCAGGCAGGTGCATCAAGGATGTGGGGGGCAAGCCATGCAGCGAAGGTCAAGACATGGTCGCTGTTTGAACAAGGGCATGCAGAGCAGGCGCTGCAGAGCTTCTGTGCAAAGTCAGGTTGAGCACCAGCAGCTGGCACCTAGCATATGATGTTGCGCGGCAAAAGTCAAGCATGGATGCACAAGCAGGTTGTCACAAGGCCATGACAAAGTCCTGCACCATCTCACCTGCTGCTGCTGTTGATCATCCGCAGATGAGGTCAAGGGGTACATGCAAGGACACAGGGGCAGGGCACATAGCAAAGTGACAACCACAAATGCAGTGAAGTGCAGGGGCTGTGGGCTGTTCTGGAACTCTTCCATTATGCCTCAGCCCTCCACAACCTTGGTGATCCTGTGGTAGCTGACACGTTGCCAAATGCAGGTGCTTTCGCCAATCTTGAAGCTAAAGACTGCTGCTGCACTGAGTCCGCGTTGATTTACAAGCAGAAGAATGCAATGCTGGGTCTGCAGGTTGCATATAATGTGGTACCACCCTACAGCATGCTACCAGCTGCTGCAACAGCCTCGGGCAGCATGTTGCTGCTGCTGTCTCATCTTGCAGACCTGCTCTGCTGAAACCTTGCTCGGAAATGGAGTTCTCTGTAGAACATTTGCTCAAAAAATAAAAGGTTGGCCACTAGGAGACCAGCACCCTGGCTGTGTGCCCACCAGTCGCACCTGACTGCTGCTCAGCAGTCATCAGCAACAGTTTCTGCTGCTCCAGCGCTGCCAGGCGTTGCTGTAGTGCCACCTCCTTGTCTCCTGTGGCCCCTTTCAACTGCTGTTCCACCTCCCTGATTTTGGCGTCCAGTGCCTTCCGCTCCTCTGCTGCATCTACTGCTGCAGCCATCCTGCTTCCTGCAGCACGAAGACGCCCATGCATGGACATGAGATGATCATTTCTACGCATTCCAATATGTTCTGCTGTGTTGACAGGGCTCCTGCAACGTTGACGGAAGCAAACCTGGGTTCCAGAGCTGCTACTGAAGAATGCTGTCCAGCAAACAGGAGTGTCTTGGAGCGCTGCTCGTTGCTCTTGCCTCAAGTTTCTTTAGGCTACCTAGCACCTCTAGAAAAGCTTCCAATCGTCTCAGATAACTTAGTGAACGCTCTGACCTCCGCCAGCATTGGGCAAGTCCTGCTTTCCCTGGGCTGCCAACTGCTCCAGCAAATACTGTTCACATGAACGAAGACATTGCAATGAGATGAGCAGCAGAAACGAAAGTACAGCCATGTAAACCAGCTGAACCCCAATGCTCCCGACGATAGGGGAAACCAGATGCGCAATTTCCCTTTGTGGGTGTGAGCGATTCATTTCATTTGATCATATCATTCCGCATCCTCACCTGACGACTCTGACCAACCTTGGACTGCACCGTCGACGCTGGGGCCCTCAGAAGCCATGACATCAAAGTGGCTATGAATAAAAGACTGATCACGCTCAGGATCAGCACCGTAGACCAGACCTGGCGTCAGAGGCAAGGGATCCCTTGTTGCCCCTGGCCCAGTCTCACTGCCCAGCCGGCGGACGTGCTGGATGCCCAGGCTAAATCGACCTATTGCACATTGATTGCTTGCAGGACGCATGCTTGAGGCCTGCCACGGCCCCAGGACGCCCAGAACTTGGAGGCAAGGCTCCTGGCAGCAGGTACGTTCTGTGCGGACAGAGAGCCTTGGTGGCGCAGCAAAGGCGACACCAGACATATTGTGTTGGTTTTGGTACCGATCACTGCCGCAAGCGGGCGATTGTGGCACGCAGCAGGCCAATTGCAGGCAACACAGCTGGGTGCTGCTGGCAAGCAGTGGGGAGGTAAACAGCTTTCCACTGGCCGTGAATACGCACAAACACGGCTGGTCAGCACTTCTATGCAGCATGTCACGTCTGAAAGGCGTTCTGCACGGTGGCCAGCACACCTGGCCATGGTTTCCGGAAGTGTGCTGCGCAAACAAGGGGAAGTTGCATGCCTGGTGGTGGTGCATGACGACAGTAAGAACCGTCATTCGGGCAGCTATGACAAGCTTGAGTGACCAGGTCGCTGTTACATGCACCTCGCAGGTGTGTCTACACGTGGGAGAGGCGCTGGTGTGCTGCTGTGCGCAGCTGTGACAGAGGGCATTGCCTGCACACAGGTGTGCCTCGGCAGCAGTTGAGACTAGCTGCGTCTCATTGGCTTTGACGTCAGCATGTTCCTCCGCACGCACTGCCAGCACGGTGGCTCCAGCACAGCATGCGCACAGCCCCACATGCTTCTGTACCCTCCCTCAACCTGCAGGAATTGTCCTGCAGCATCCTGATAGCAGCATTGACCGCAGGCAACACCTGCAGGGCCATATCGGAGTCCCGTGTCAAATGCTGACGCTGATGGAGTACGAGGGTGACTCACTGTGCCCTTCGGGGCGTGTGCTGATCCTGTGTGTATGTCTGCAGGACAGCTAGCGCCTGCGCAGGCCTGCACCACCAGGAGATGAAGACTGTCCAGGTGTTCCTCAATGGAGTCCTCACCAACTGGCAACACTACGTGTTTTACCGACCCCCAGATGCTGCCTACATGCAGCACACCCTCAACCAACAGCTTGGCAATACTCCTGCCTGCGGCTAGTCTGGCCCACAGACGGGCTGTCAGAGCTGCTGCTGCCAGTGAGGATCTACCTTTGTTGCCATGCCAACGCCAGGAACCATGTCCAGAACACACCCTGGCTGCAGGTGGTGGTATGCACCCTCTTTGACTGTGGGGCTTTTGTTTGGCAGCACTTTGCACCTGATGTGCATGCCCAGCGCCACAATTGGAGGAACAGCGGACTCCCAAGGTTGCGTGTGGACATGTTTACACCACCCACCAGGTGCTAGTAGCCTCAACGCTGATGACAGGCCTCACTGATGTACTACATCAGTAATACTGCAGGTCGACCTTCTCCAGTACACCATCATGCCACCCTGAATGACCGCCAACACTCCCTGG